>SSSI01004521.1:0-67671 GCA_004796505.1 Oryzaephilus surinamensis | reverse complement strand
AGACTAATATTTTCAAAAGTATTTAAATTAAGATGAAATCGCAATTTAACATTTGCTACAAACAAAATTTGGGATTATAAACCATTTGTCCAATAATCAAACCAATAATCCCAAATTTTGTTTGTAGCAAATGTTAAATTGCGATTTCATCTTAATTTAAATACTTTTGAAAATATTAGTCTTAAATTTTTTAATAGAATAAAGCTGAATGTTTAAAAATTTATATAAACCTAGGCAACGTTCCATTATCTACTACCTAGGTTTACGTAGGACTACCTAGTTTTCCTAGTACTACACCTATACTATGTTTACCTATGACAAATTCCACACCTTTTCAAACAAAATATGTAGTTGCCGGGTCCTCCCCGGCTGCCTGGTTCAAAATTATATTTGGAAGTTGTTTTGTTATACTCTTATTATATTGATATGATCGAAAAATATATATAGGTATTTATTATTTATATAAATCACATTAACTACGTGCAATTAGTTAGTAAAGAGAAATAGAAATCGAATTCCAATTAATTCACACACACAAAATACTAAAATGCATGTGAAACGGTCAACAAAGGTATAATAATTTTAGTATACCTACACATATGGGTATGTGTACTGAAAATAATGTTTGTCAGAATTGGAGCAGTTTTGAATTTTGTGGTTTAATTACAAACTCTGTAAATGATTATTATTATAGGAACCTTGTTTTGCTTTTGAAAGCTGAAATCAACAGCAAAAAAAATATTTGAAAATAAATTTTCCCTCTACAGAATATTATTTAATTTCGTCTACATTAAAATCCTCTTCCTTCTGTAAAAAAAAAATCATTCGTTTTGCCCCAATTCTTGGAATATATATCTAAATTTTTTGCATCTCAGAAAAGATTTAAATAATCCACTCAACAAGATTAACTAAAGCAACATTTCCCAATTACTTATACTAAATAAAAACAGTCTCTTTTTTTTTAAAAAAAAAGTAAAATAAATGTGTTTTTGTTTGTAGAATTCCGTAACATTGTGTACATTGGGTGTGGGTGCAACATTCGGTGAATCTATATTACAAGATTTGCCAAGGGATAGTACAGTTGTCACACAAACAACCTGCGAATTATTGAGGGTTGAACAGCACGATTTCAAATTAATTTGGGAGGTAAGAGTTAGACACACACCGAAAATTTCAAATATCTTGTTTGACGCATACTATATTAGATAATTAGAAACTTAATTAAATAGAATATGAAGATGGTGTGGTTTATTGATGAATTCAAACTGATAGATATTGATTTTATTTACAGAAAAACAAAGAACTTATGAACGATCTTGTGGCGAACTGCAAGTTCAAAAATGGTAAGTGCGCAATTATAATTTTATGTGCTCTTCTCACATAACTTTTTAAAATATTATTTTAATTTTGGAAAAACCACAAATTCATATTGAATTATAGAAACGGATTTGAATTCAAAATAATATGTACTTGGTTTCTTTAAAAAACACTATTTGTTTAACAAAGATTTTCATTTTTCCTAATTCGAAATTAGAGTTATTTATAAATATAATATACTCGTATTTAAACCCCTTAACTCTATAATAAATAAAATAATATGAGTCTCCGAAGCGTGTTATTCAATTGAGCTTATTCTTGAAGAATACTACTAGCATTCCAGTTATTGTAGAGTTCTAATTCATACCTTATTATTAATATTGTTAATTGAGAAATATTAAAAGTTTTTCTACTGCAATTTTTTGGATGATACAAAAATATTGTAGCAAAATTTCATTAAAAATACTTTACTGCCAAAAAAGTTAAGGCCATTTAGAAATATACACTCAGCGAACTTTCAAAATTGTAAAATTTTAGTCACTAATTGTGGGAAAACTACAAGTCTAAACCTGACTAAATGAAAAGTTTTAATAGAATTTTGGAAAACTTCTGTCCATTAAACATATATATGTATGTAGTTGTTTCGTCAAATTTCACAAAAGAAATTCCATTGAATATAATTAAAATCTTTTGTAATTTTCATTTTTCATCCATTATTTGATTTAAATTCCTTTATTTTCACCCTTAATAAATTTTAAACCCACAATCCAGTTTTAGATTCAATCGATTGACAAATTAATTATTAATAAACTAAAATTCTATAAAATGCAACTAATTAGTTACGAATGTTATTCAAAACAGACACTTGCAAGGGTTGACTAATGACGAACGTCCGTTTTTCCTTCCCCTTCACACCCGTTAAAAGCCAAACCACCACTATAATAATAGGAAAACACACCCTTTTTAGTATGAATGATGACAAATCACCTAAATTAATTTCTTCCACCATATATAACACTAACTCACCCTTCTAGTGTTTAATGTTTCATCAGTCATAGAACACGCAGTGCCCCAATTCACAACCAAATACATCTTTTTACACAACAATCTAATTAATATCCCTGTTTTTGTTCAAATTATTCAAATTAGGTGTTGGTGGTACAACAAAAAGTGCAATGCAACAATCCCAACAACAATCCGCTTCACCGCCACCGAAACGTTCCATGTCACCCGATCAACCGAACCCAGCTGAACCAATAACGGAATCACCCAGTCCGATGATGGGCCGAATTGGATGGGCGTTGAGAACACTTTTATTGTGTAAGTGACGAATTTTATCAAGTTGATCACATTCTATATGTATGGAGTTAATGTTTAGCCCAAAACACATGCCTAAAAGATAGAAAAGTGTCAGGCCGTTTAGTTAGACGATGTGCCCCTGGGACGGAACTGGTTGATTGGCTATTAAGTCTGTCATCCAGTATACATACAAGGGCCCAAGCGACCGGTATGTGGCAGGCCCTATTAGAGGAAGGCGTTATATCACATGGTAAGTCAAGCAAAAATGCAATTTTCCACAATGTCCCCGTAGATAGTATCGAAACTAAGAGATTTTACATACAACTGGCCGTATTTTCTAGTAAATAAGGAACAACCCTTCAAAGATAAATGCTTTCTATACCGTTTCTGGCAAGATGAAGAGGGTGGCACAGCATTGCCACCCTTAGAGGATGTGGCCACCGCTGAGGAACAGATTCAGGACTCTTTAGGGACACTAATACATAGAGGGCCGGACGCTTTCCTTCGTATGATACTCAGAAAACAGTATGTTTTATGGTAATTTATTACTCTGTTGTAATTTTAACACGCTTTTAAAGGCCACATGAACGTACATCCGATGACCAGGAGACAATTTACGAGGAATTGTTGCATATAAGGGCTTTGGCACATTTATCGAATTCAGTGAAACGTGAATTAGCCAGTGTAATTATTTTTGAAGCACATTTAAAAGCCAGCACTGTCTGTAAGTGTCTATATTATTATAAATGGCTGGAATTTACATTGTGTTATATGTTTTTCCAAGTGTTCCATCAGGGCGATGAGGGTAGGTCTTGGTATATAATTGTTCGAGGGTCTGTTGATGTTGTAATTCATGGTAAAGGAACTGTTAATACGTTACATGAGGGCGATGATTTTGGTAAATTGGCATTAATAAATGACGCTCCAAGGTAAACATAAAACGAATTTCCCAGTCAGTTGGACAATTTCAAATGAATCAATTCTAGGGCGGCCACAATAGTTTTACGTGAAAATAATTGTCATTTTCTTCGTGTAGATAAAGAAAATTTCAATCGTATACTTAGAGATGTTGAAGCGAATACGGTACGATTAAAGGAACATGGCAAAGATGTGCTCATTTTAGAGAAAATTACAACAAATACAAAACAAGTGTTTTCTTCCAATTATAAGTAATCATTATAATTGTATTGATTTTCTTTTGTGTGTGTAAATTGTGTGTTTTTTTCCCTTCTATCAGATATACTGTGATGGCGGGTACACCGTTGAAAATGCTAGAGCATTTATTGGAAACTAGATTGGATGGACGTGGATTAATGGGTGGTGGTGACAATTTTATTATAACAACTGCTCAAGATCCATTCTTAGACGATTTTTTATTAACACATATTGTTTTTATGCCCGCCCATCAGTTAATTGAACACTTAGATAGATAATATCCTTTTTCATCACACTTTTACCAATTCAATCAATATAAAAGTTATTTTTTTCTTTAACACTAACTTACTTATAGAATAGATTTCAATAATCAGGACAGGGAGTTCGTGTTAGCATGTAAACGACGTGTCATACAATTCGTTTATCGATGGGTAACAACAATTCGTCAGCCAGTCTTTGAAGATGAAATTGCTGTGGAATTTTTAGAAGATTTAGCAACTGAATTAGAATCAGATATTGTACAATTTAATGCATTACAAGAGGAAGCATCTTTAATGCATCACGTTATGTCGCAATTAAGACGGTAAAATCGTTTATTAATGTAATTAAATGTTATATTCTTGTATATAAAATATATAGGTATAAAGAGGATCGTAAAGCACACGAAGGACAGAAATGGAAATTACCACCTTTAGGACAACCAATAAGTTTATTTAGTAGTGGAAATGATACGAATCGAACAATTATTATGCCTCAAGACGACAGTACGTATAGCCACTTGGTTTAATATAATCGATTTGTAATTAAATTCCACGTTATTAAATGGGGAGATGCTAGTTTCATAAACTCGCAACTAAACTCAATTAAGGAGTTATTGAATTGTTAAGTGTAAACTTCTCAATGGGCCGTTTTTCTAACAGAAATAATTACTACGTGGTCGTAAATAAAAATTTTTATTTTATGCAAACTAGTTTCCGGGAAACAAATTTTTGAAGTTTACTTTCTACTTTGTCTATTATAGTAAAAATAAACAAACTTTAAACTAATTACTGACAAAGTTAGATGAATTTTGTTAAAGTAAAACTTTCATGTCTTTGCAAGTACGGTGTGGATCAACAATTTTAGCGCGCAATTTTTTGAATATTGAAGAATTACTTTGATAATTCGGTATGTTGCTTTTCTTGCAGTAATTTTCCGTGTTTATTGCGCCGACCATACGTATTGCACCCTACGATTGCCAGTTGATACACCAGCGGAAACAATCAAATTGGTGGCAGCTGAAAAATTAAAGATGCGTACAACAGATGAACTCTTACTTGTCGAAGTTAAATCGAATGGTGAACGTGTAACATTCAAAGACAACGATATTAGTATTCCGACAGCGCTGTCGCTAAATGGAAGGATTTTCGTTTCACCAAAGGACCACTTAGATGCCTTGGTATAGTAAAAATATTATACTCTTTAAAAAGATCAAACCACATAATAAAATCCTCCATTGTTTCCACCACATAGACCTGTCTTAGTGAACAAGAAGAAGCAACACAAGGAATAGAAGCCGATATTGAATTGTTTAGTACAAAAGAATTAGCTTATTTTATGACATTATTCGATTGGGATTTATTTTGGTGTGTACATGAATATGAATTATTGTACCACACATTTGGCCGCCATCATTTTGGACAAATTACAGCAAATTTGGATGTGTTTCTGCGTCGTTTTAATGAAATACAATTTTGGGTTGTTACGGAAATTTGCTTAACAACCAGTTTAAGTAAACGTGTTGCATTATTAAGGAAATTCATCAAATTGGCTGCCTAGTAAGTTGTTTATAATCTACTAAATGCATATACAGTTCGATCGGCGAATTTTAAATGTCACGTGACATTGTAGAATATGGAAAATATTTAATTTTTTTTATTTTTTTGAATTTTTCCCATAAATTTGACTAATACGGTTCTCGTTATGTTTAATTTAAATGCAAATTGAAGAGTTTGTCTAAAATTTAATTAACATTTTGCACAGTTTCTAAGTCGTCTTTATTTCAATGTTAAATTTTGTAATCTTCTGTCTTTATTTGTCTTCATTTTCAAATTTTAATCAATATGAACATGAATTATAATTTTGTCATGTGACATCAAAGATAAAACGAGACTACTGTATATAAAAAATTTATTACAGACACTTAATGAATGCCTTTTTTTGCAGTTGTAAAGAGTACCAAAACTTGAATGCATTTTGTGCAATTGTAATGGGCTTAAGTAATGTGGCTGTATCTAGATTATCAATGACATGGGAGAAATTACCATCGAAATTCCGTAAATTATATACAGAATTTGAATCGTTAATCGATCCAACACGTAATCATCGTGCATATCGTGTCAGTGTTGGTAAATTACAGCCACCAGTTGTACCATTTATGCCATTATTATTAAAAGATATGACTTTTACACACGAAGGGAACAAGACGTGCCTAGATGGTTTGGTTAATTTTGAAAAAATGCATATGTTGGCACAAACTATGCGCACAATTCGTTTCTGTAGAAGTAGACATTTAGGTAAAAATGACATTGCAAAAGTTTCTCATTTCACAGCAATAAATTTTCATTGTAGTTCTCGAACCGCCGTCCCCGAAAAGCGAGGGTGAAGTAAAAAGTTACATTTCATGTTTACGGGTAATCGACAATCAGCGTGTTTTGACAAGTATGTCACAAAAATTGGAACCAAGACGCTCTTAGTGGCAGTATTTTCTATCGAAGAGGGTTTTAGCGTATGCTGGGCTCAGATGTTGGATGATATGTCCATTTACATTTCCATTTTATAAACCACATCCAACATACGTTTAATTAATGTCCCAAAATTCATAATATATTAGCTATTCATATTTCCATATTATATACATACATATATCGGGATGAATTCTCTTTTATGAAGAGCTATATTTAAATGTGTCTTTAGATATAACTAAATTATATTAAATTATGTACTTTTGTACATAATATATGTATATAATCTGTATTCTTATACATAATTTTTTTTTTATAAGAAAATTTGTAAATATAATTTTTAACAAACGAGATTAATATATAATTTTGAACAAATGAAAGTCTGATGTATTGTTTCATGCATGTGTTTAAGATACCGGGAATGCATATATCAATACACGAAGCTTTCACTTGTTCAAAATTATAGGTGTCAATTATTGTATTTGTTCAAAATTATATTTGCAAGTTGTTTCTTATATTTGAACAAAAAAATTTCTAAATAGGTATATATAAAAATACAGTTTACAAATGGCGACAATTTTTATAAATATTCTAAAGACACATTTGGTACTTCATATTCTTTAAGCTTTAATTAATTAGTTGAAATGAACAATCATTCTTAATATACATATTTAATGTATATCTAGTCGTAGCTTGACCATATAAACATTTTGAGAACGTTTTTTAAATGGAATTGGTAGGAAAATATTCATAATATAAATATAAATATAGAAATTAAACAAGCAATAAAAATTTGAGAAAACATTTCTTGCACACATTTTTATATATATTAAAAATTATAAAAAATATATATTATATATACAATTTTCTCTTATACTCGTACATACAGAAATATGTATGTACGTAGAAAATGTTATGTCTTCGTATAACTTCCATTTTTCGTTTATATTTGCTGAACAATTTTCAAGTTCCTAAATTTTATTCTATTTTAATAGCATCAAAAGTTTCTTGTAGAAATAATTTAGATTAAATGACAATCAAAAAAAAAATCTATATATTATATATTTCTATCAGTATTGTATTTTCGGTTAAATTATATAAAAACCAAACGTTAAAGTAATTTATTTTAAAAATGTGATGTGATATTCAATGTTGTGTATATATTTAGAATTTTATGTGAAAAATCGACACTTTAATGCGATTAAATTAGCTTGTATAAAACAAAAATGAATAACTAATAATTTCCCGTGAAGAAATATTTATGTTTTCTCAATAAAAACAATATTTGCGAAGATATAAATATATTTTTCTAATTGATTAAGTTTTTGAGAATAAATTTTAAAATTGTAAGGAAAACACTCCAATGCATGTTTTAAATGAAAAAAGAAAAACCTCAAATAAAATATAGTTGGTAGGTATTAAATAATGATAAGGGTGTTAAAATCACCCTTTTTTAATTTATTTTACAACTCACGTACATGTATAATTTGTATTTTTCTTCTGTAACGATGTATGTATATATTTTCAGACTTATATTTTTATTAAATATATTAAAATTTATCAATAAATATTTAAAAAATTTATATAGTTTATATCTAACAGAATCCTGCACTGCAAGGCTTATACAAGTTTATAACAGAGGGTGTTCCAAACAAAAATTTTGAAAATCGAATTAGTTACAGCTTTTGTTATGTTGAAAAATCCTTAAAATTGGTTTTATTTAAAACCACCCAACATGTTCGAGCTACCAGCTTTTATGGATTGTCCTTTTATGACTCAAACTATACAAAGAACTATCATAAATCCAATGTATGTCGGTGTCTTTTCGACTTACATTAATTTTCTACGCCCCCATCCGGTTCCATGTGCACCAAAAGTCCACCAAAACCAAACAAATTTGCCTTTTATCGTTTAAATATATAAAAACTTGTCCCATTAATTTGTCTGTCCACGAAACATCTGTTTACAATTTTGTGTATTTGAAAAATTTGCATGGGAAAAGGTGTTAATTACACCAAAAAAAAATATTAAATAGTACAAAACAAGATTTGTTAATTTACGGTAAATTTTGTGAAAGCACACCGTGTGAAATTAACAATTTTACGGATTTAGTAACGTGAAAAAACTAATAAACCGTAAATCATTTGAAAAAATAAACACACCAATAGATAATCTCGTTAATTACTAATATTGGTATAAAAAAAAACAACAAATTTATGGCTAATTTCAAAATCGTAGTCATATAATAATAGTTTACACTATACATCTTCGAAGCAGGTGCTGAGATAATGTTTAAATTACAAATGAGATGAAAATGAACACAAAAATAAAACCCTCCTCCAATATATATATGGCATTATAATACAGTGCCCCATTTTCCCATTTATGATTACGAAAACCGAAAAGAAAAAAAGATAAACTAACTTTTAGTAAAATAATAACACGCCTCTGGAATTTTTCTTCATCATCGGACAAGTTGTCTAGAATCTTGATAACATATAATCAGACATCGGAGAGGTCTTCTACAAACAAAACGATACCCTATAAAGCGGCTATAACTAACATAACATAAATTAAAGTAAAAACTAACACTGTGTAATTGGACGTTAAAGCCAAAATGCATAAGTCAGGTTTTATATGGGCAAGTCGAATACATATATATATATATATGTTGAATATGGTTGGGATGCTGTGAACGTGGTCATTTTGGTGTTGAAGAAGTGGCCTGAAGAAAGGAAAGGTGATAACCTGTTGGAGTTGGCACGGCAGGCTAGATATTCATCACTTGGCCGTGCCACTAATTACAGGGCGCGTTTTCACTCACCTATACGTCCCTCTATATACACTTATAGACTTATATTTACTTCTTTTTGGCTTTTGTCGACTCTACTATATACAAAACACGCCATCATCATCATCAATTCTTTTACTACTCACTTACTAAGCGAAAAATAATCACCTTGTCTGATGATTTCGTTTTTTCAATTCGTTTTTTTTTCTTCTTGAACGTGTTATCAAATGGGTAGAGTTTTTTTCGCACTTGCATTTCAACCCTCTAGTTAACGTTTTACGAAATTTACTTTCGAAATGTGTGAATTATAGTGATGATGGATACTACAGACACCTGCCAATGAAATTGGGCAATTTTGGACGGTAATTTTTTTTAGGGGGTTGGTCTTTGTTTTATTTAAATGGGGTGTCTTGTAGTTATTATAACTAGTATTAAAGACTATAAATCAGGTGTTGGTGAGATTCAAAATAGTAATTTGAAAACTTTGTATATTATGTTCACAAAAAATGGTTATATTAAAATTAACAACGATTATATGATATGTTTAGACTGGTAATTAATTTTTAAATCCATAAATCACTAATTGTTAAATTAGAATCAATTTAAATTAATAATTTAAATTTAAGTTTTAAGTTTCAAGTATGTATTTTCAACTTAGCTAAGACTTAATCACAAAAAATTCTGTATTGTAGAAAAAAGTACATAGATTAACGATGTAGAGCCCGAATTTTAATTTTCAGACATTTTTTTTAAATCAAAATTTATTATTTCTTTATTAAAATAATATAAATAATACATATACATATGGCAAAATAATTAAAGAAAGACGAAAAGGCGTCTTAAAAAAATTATGAACACAATGGGATTATTTTCAGGTGACCAGTTGGCATCTAGTGGCTGGTGACCAGTTGGCGTGTTGAATTCTGTTGAAATTTTTATAGCAGATTATAAATAAGTGACAGAATGGCATCCGTTGTTTTTAAATTCGGGCTTTATACCTTTAAAAAGCATAGGAACTTTTTTATATAAAACGCAATAATTATTATTTCAATTTATTTAAAATTGAGCGCGTAATTTGAAAAATACGAAACGTCTACATTTCAGTTGCTATATAAGGAACTTTTTATCTAGTTGATAAGCGTTAAAACTACTTAAAAGTCTAATAAAATAATAATTAATAAGTAAAACATGTTATAATTAAGACTGACGTTAACACAATGCATGCAAATTGCCTTTATTGATTTTTAAAATTAAAAAGCCATTATTGCTAATTGATTACTGTTCGTTAAAAATTAACTACACAAAAACGGTTTTCTTTATAAAAAAATACCAAACAACCCTATTCAAAATAATTTTTTTTGTCAATTTTATATGATTAAATCAGTTTGACACTAATTGAAATACTTTTTCACTCAAAACGTTAACTACCTTCCCATTCACACAAATGTCACTTTAACCCATTCATTCCAGTATACCTTTTTATTTAAATTCTCTAATAATATTCGTTATACAAACAACCCTTAATCTTCTCCACGTCCCGTTGAAAGCCTATTGACTATATGATTAGCATAAATTGATGTTTTCACAGCTTCACAAATTCGAAAAATACTTTAACATTCAAACAAGACAACTATGTATGTATATTTTTGTATAGAAAATCATCCCCCCCCGAAGGCAGCAGGTATATTAGGTAGGTAAAAAGCAGGTGAACTAACATTATAACAACATATTGACTTCATCTTGAACTTAAAAATCAATGATAATAGACAGGGTGGACGTTATGGATATTATAAGACCAAACACACACCCTTCACCTATATATAATTAAAGTTTGTTTTATATTTAAGGGGCGCAAACTTTTCACAAACTGTATATGTAGGTGGTTATTTGTAATGTTTGTTTTTGTACAAATGAATGCGAAATGTTTGTTTATTTTTGTAGTTTTCGGCTTACAACCCCAGTTTTAAAACAAATATACAGTCAGATCGGCGAACCTTAAATGTCACGTGATAAGTTGTAGGATTTATCGAATACATGTGTTTTTATCTGCAATCTGCATTGTAGTATTAATTTCACATTAAACAAAGATGGAAATGTTTCTTTTGCTTAAATAATACTACTATGATTCTGTTAAAAAAATAATTAGAATATCACAGATTTCGTTGTTTTCTTGGATTTCTACATACCTACATTTGACTTATAGTGCAGTCCTTTCTTATACGTCATGTATAAAAACAAATTGAAAAATGAACAATTTATTGGACATTTTGGGCATTTACTAGGTATATTGTTTTTTTTATCCAAGTAAAATTTTTTATTTGAAAAATATTGAAAATCAATTTTTTACAAATTTTGATTAATTATGAACATATATATATAGTTTCTACTTTGACTCAAGATTATTCGATTAGGTAGTTTCGTACAATCGTAATTCGTCACGTGACTTTAAAGATATAACGATATGAATGTATTATAGTTTTTGATTTAAAACCTCAGTCCTCAGTTTTAAATAAAAATACAGTTAGATCGACAAATCTTATATATCACGCGAATTGTAGAATATCTGAAATAGGTATACATAATATGAATATGATACTCGTATTTTCATTATTATCGTATTAAGATTAAGATTCTATTAAACAAAAATGGGAAACGTGTTATTTGCCTGTTAAGTTCTTAACGCTAAGTAAAAACTTTGTGGATATGTTATAGTCAAACCCCGAATCGCAGGCGCTCCTAGGTTTGACTAGTCAAACTATAGAATTGACGGAAGCCATCCGGCAAATCGCGGAATAACGTAAAATTTCGACCTTTGACTGATGTTTGTTTAAGCAAACAGATTATTAGATAACGTAGGTTAGCCTAGGTTAGGTTTGCTTAGGTTAGGTTAGGTTAGGTTAGGTTTGGTTTAGTTTGTAAGTTAGTAATCGTTTGTTACAGACAGAAACATGCTACTCTTTCGGGCTTTGGCTGTGACTTCTAGTCAGACCTGAGGTTTTAAGTGGTTCGGCCAACGGTTTCTTCTTTCCATATACTGTCTAGGCAATTCATCTGGCTATTATCAGAATAGACGGTCAAACCTAGGAGCGTCGATTCGGGGTTTGACTATAACAGATACATATTTCGTTTTTCGCCATATTCATGAATTTCTACAAATATTTGACTAGTGCCTATATGTCATACTTAAATACAAAATGAGCAATTTATAAACGATTACACATTTTCTAAATTGTCTACATTTCCAAGTAAAATTTTTAATTGAAAAATATTGAATATTGAATTAATTAGTTATAGGAGTACAAAAGTTAAAAACTATTACAATCAAAAGTTTTTTTATTCAATTTCATAACCCATTAATAATTTTTACAATACATGTTTATACATTTTGTTTTGGTTTAAATAGAAAACATTCAGTAGACCAAAACTATAATAAATAGAAGAACAGGACTAACTGTACCACCGGTTTTTTTAAAAATTTTTGTTGAAAAATCGTTTACGTATTATAGAAAAGTCGTGTGTTACAAACCTCAAACCGCATCTAAACTGATGATGGATATGTCATAAAAATATTAAGAATATCCAACCACTGGGGTAGTAAATAAATGTACATTTCGTGGAAGACGTCAATCATAATAAAGCTTTTGAAAGGAACTTGTTTTAAATACCACTAAAGTGAAAAATATTACCAAGTCAGTTACCTTCTCTTTTTTATTTTTCAACCACCACAAAATAAATTGACTGAATAACAGCTTGTCGAAAAATGCTGTGGGTTGTTATGTGGGGTTGATGGCATTTAAACTTCCTCTCAATTGCGTTATGCTTTGATTTGGGATGGAACTAATTGGTTAATGAACTATATATATATACGATTTAACCGAATGAACGAAAAAAAAACTTTATATAAAAATGTTTACTTGAAAATAGTAAAAATTCCGCACCACAATCATTCTTATTATATATATTTTGTTGGCCGCTGATTTATAAATATTTTTTTCCATTTTTATTTCAATCTCATAAAAATCACGAGTAATTGCCTCTTTTGACAGCCGACGAGAACAATTACGGCAACGAGGTATCAGGGCCGAACCAAGCCCATCATTAAAAAAATACGACATGCCGAAAGTTGTAATTTCAGTTATTAGAGGTGAGGAAAGTTTTCAGTACAATTGATTCCTTTTTTTGAAAAAAGGACAACTTTTTTACAAATTCGACGTTTTTTTGTTCTTCAAAGTTGGCACTTAAATTGCACGCAAAATGATCCAAAAAACGTTTTTTTACGTTTTACGTTGTTACTTTAGTTCAGAAGCGATTTTGTTAATTAAGAATTGCTTTTCATTAAATTTGCAACATTCTCCCTTGAGAACGTCCGGTCCTGAACCTCTCCTGAGTGCAAAAACTCAACTATAACGAAAAAGCGAACAAAAAGACAATTGCCAGTTGATATTTTATTAGCTGGTTGATAAAAAACAGTTGCAAAAGGCAAATCGGCACCACTTTTTCCATTTAATATTTATATACCAGACTCTTGTACACGTTAATTATGTTTTATTAAATTGGGTGCAACCTTTTCGCACACAAAAAAATTTATTAACAATGTCTTGCTTGACAGAAATATTTTACTTAATAACCAGTTGTTGTAATATTTATTGAAAAATTGTGTGATCGATTTAACAATGTTTATTTAATTTGAAGTTCATGGCCAAAAAAAGGTCTACAATTCGAGATAAAAGTTAACGCGTGCCAGAAACATTATTATTTACAGTCAAAACAATTATTATAAATTTAAATTTATTGATAGTGTTGAGGTGAAAGGTTGTCTCCACTATTTTTAAACCATTAGAAAACATTCAACTAGTTTTTGTGTACGAAATTCGTAAATTTGTGCAATTTATATTCAAAAGAGCAATAAATGCAAATTGCGGTGAATGTAATCCTTTTCTTCCTCCTGAGAAAAAAAAGGGTTTCTGGTAGTGTAATATAAAATTTTATGAAAATCTTTTAAATTTTATGACATTTTATTGCTTGTCCAACTCATATATATGTTTTTTTGGTGTAAAAGGGCCCCGCCAGGGTTAGTGAACTTGAAATTGTCTTTTAAAAGCCGCTTTTCCCGATAATATTTTAAAAAAACATTTTATCACCCATCAAAAGCTGTCAATAATTGATCGTTTTATTAGAAATTATTATTTATAAAATGGAATGTAACAACAACATTTGGTATACGTCTGTTGAGAAAAATATTATAAACACCAAAACAGTAATTTATATATAAACAACACATAAAATAAAAATAATATATATTTCACAAAAGATGAATTACGTCACGTATCCTTTTTCTTCTAAAAATACAAATTCTGGCGGCCTCTTTAGCATTTTCAAAAAATTTCTAATCATAAAATGGATTTTTATTACATTTTTACTAATAAAAATATTTATTTCTATTTTAATTAGTTTTTAACATTAATTGGAAACAGACCATTTATATGTATACAATATATGGACAAATTTATTACAAAAACATACCGAAAAACATCAAAAAAATGTTTAAGTGACAAATTTTAGTGGCTAATTAAAACATTTAATAGGGTAGCACGTGTCGAACAGAAAATATCATTTCTTTGAAAAAGATTTGCATCCAAAAAAATTATCGTCACCTGTTTTAGAAAAAAAAACCTTTTTGCACCTTGCCACGAAAACATTTACCTGAAAAATTCGTTGTGAGAAAAAATGATGCCGACGTAAAAAAAGTGCCTAAACAATACCATACTTTTTATTTACCCAAACTGTCTGATTATGCAAAAATTGTCTACAAAGAAGCAGGTAGCGTCCAATCAAACAGGGTTTAATTGTTGCACGCGGCTTATTTCAGCCTTAAAGCGATTTAGAGTGCAAAAAAACACACGCTCTTATATATATGTATATGTATATTGGTCTCCTCATTCTGATTAGGGACCTGTCAGTTGTTTTTTTATTACTTGTGGTATAGAATCAAGTTTTTTTCTGGCTGGTTTGTAATAATTAACTTCATTGTTATGTTAACTAGCTTCTTGTACGTTACAATAAAATGATTAACACTTGCAACGAATTCTTTTCACTTGTTGTTTTTTTCCTTCATGTATTAAAAATATTAAAATTAATTTCGGCTACACATTTTTCGGTTTCCTGTGTCTGTTAAATACCATAAAAGTTAGGTATAATGATTACTCGTATAATGTGGGTCTTTAAAACTTCTAATCATCTTGTATAGCCGGCAGAAATTTCCAAGAATTTTCGAAAAATCCGTTATACTGTCGGCAGCAAAAATTTTGCAAGGAGAGTAAAAGTTGTAATTGTGTCATAAAATTTTATTGCAAGGTCAAATATAACGCAAATATTACAGTTTTATATGCAACTGTTAACATTTTCCAAGAAAATATCGGTTTTTGGTAAATCGTTGTTCCAGCCTTGAAAAAGCTGGAATTTAATGTTAAAATTTAGATTCTGTTAAAATATGAAGAATTGTTAGTGTTAAAGGGCTGATTTTCAACTTTTTGACCGCACAATGAATCATATTGGCTTGTCACACAATCCGGTTTTCAAGAAAAGAAAGTCAATTTACGTAAAAATGGCATCATCAAAGCGGTCGGAATAAGAAAAAAACAATTATGAATAATTCATATGGTACAGGGAGGTTGCTTGTATACACCTTCATCTCCGTCGATGGTTTTCTAGGAAACATATTCATGTCCATATAATCCTACTAACCGTGGACCATACTTGACGTCATCCAAAAACGACCTCGCAGACTTGGTCTCCGGTAAACAACTAAGTATAGTCGCGCTTTGTGTGGTCATATTATGTCTTTTGCCTTATCTTGACTTTATAAACCGCGAGAGCGAGAGAGAGTAGGAAGGTCTTTATCTTTGAACCTTGATTCTGTTGATCACAACCGATTTTACTAATTAGATACAAGCAAATATTTGAAATTTTCTTAAAAACATAATGAAAAATATGACCGTGTCTGGAAGAAAATTTATTGTTGTTTCAACCCCCGCACCGCATGTCCACCACATACTAATTGGTTCTTTTGGTAATTTAATGATGTTGCGGCCTTTCAAAAAAAAACTATATATATATATTCAAAAGATTATCGTATTTTCCAAACACACGCAGTACCAATACATAAAAGATTGTTCCAACGAGATAAGAAGGCGCGTATAAGGAGCGTGTATATTTTAAATGAAGCTGGAGGAAAAAAAGAAGGAAAAAACTTGAAGGCCCAGTAGGAGTCTACCGAGTAACATCGTTTGGGTTGCACTGCATGTCATCCATATCAGATGTAAACGAAAAGAAAACGTGCCTTATTGTCGACCGAAAATTTAAGGTACATCATTTTGCGTTTAATCATTTTCTGAATTGGGAAAGTTCGAATCACCCACACTCTACCAACAGCATTATAATTTTTTTGCATCCGAAGTGAGCCAAGATCGTGATTCAACTTGATGGCAGCACGGCGACCCCGCTTACCAATAAAACTAGCAAAAGACATATTATATCTCTTTCTACAAAGGCGAGATGTAGCATTGAGGGGTGATGAGCGATGCAGATATATAAGTTGGACAAGTTAAAATTGTATACGTGAATGTGTGTGTGCATGAATCAGCATGTGGAGGACAAGGCTAGGCTTGAGAGAGGCACGCGGTCGGCACTTTGAGCCAAGGAGCGATCGGCAGCCACCCGCGGTTAAAGGCGGGGCTTTCCCACAGTCGCGAGCGTGACGCACTCAGGCACGTGTGACCCGCCGTCTCTTCCAACACACACACACACCGAGAAAAGAACACAACAACACACCAACACACGGCAACACCACCCACCTGTATTAACAGGCAGGTACATTCAACAACAGCCTCTCTCTAGTCCTCCGCCGCATACCGATACTTTGCAGAGATGGACTTTACGAATTCCGGCAACAACCCTTTCTGGATACGTTAACCAGAACGAAATTTCTGAACCCTTGATTTGACTTTCAAACAACCCGATTGTTTTCCTAGATGGAAAAATGTTGGTGGAAAGGTTTCGTTATCGGTCATTGCATCCGGATTGGGTTTCTTTTCGGAATCCAGACCTGATTGTTTGCGAATAGACACGATGTGAGCATGGGAACGCGCCGAGTCTTGTATCTCATCTCGCACACACAAAGATTAACTCTCTCCCCCACCACTGTATCATTGATGCTGTAACTTACGTTTAACGTATACCAGTGTATCGGTAGGAACTAGTGGCATATCTGCAACAGTCTTCGAGTGTTAAGCATCTATAGTGCTTTTCGAAAAAAAAAAACAATTATGGTTACTGGAACGAATAACAATAATACCATGTCTTCGGCTACTTCAATTGCTACGACAACATCTCCAGCGGAAATTGCCTCTTCAACCACTCGACGGCTGAGTGATAATCGAAGGGTAAGTTTTTAGAAATTTTTGTAAAAATTGTACTAATTGTTTGGTTATCCAATAGAGTAATAAACCGATTATGGAGAAACGAAGACGAGCTAGGATTAACAATTGCTTGAACGAGTTAAAAACCCTAATACTGGATGCAATGAAGAAGGACGTAAGTTGCGAATTGGAAAATAAGTAAACTTGATTATTAATTCATTGTTTTTTTAATAATTAGCCAGCCCGTCATTCAAAACTAGAAAAAGCCGATATACTAGAAATGACCGTGAAACATTTACAAACATTACAACGACAACAGGTGGCCATGTCAGCGGCAACAGATCCAACAATAGTGAATAAATTCCGTGCCGGTTTCAATGAATGTGCTAGTGAAGTGGGCAAATTTCCCGGTTTAGATCCAATAATTAAACGACGTTTATTACAACATTTGGCCAATTGCTTAAACACGCAAAACAACAATAATAAAACCGTACAAGATATGCCACAAGTCCAGGTCCACATTTTACCGAATACCACAACCGCAACCGCACAACCGACCAGTGTTAAATTGATCGACCACCCCCAGAATGGCGGTATTATATTGAGTAATGGTAATGGTGTACAATTAGTGCCAACTCGTCTACCAAACGGTGATATCGCACTCGTCTTACCCAACACAAATACGCCGCAAGCCCAGCAAGTACCATTACTGGTGCCGATAATGCCGGAAAGGACATCGTCGACCGCATCAGCGTCCAGTTCTTCGTATTCGCCCAGTCACAGCCCCGAGCCGATCTTAGACAACAATTTCAATCAAAGGAAACCATTGTCTTTGGTCGTACGAAAAGACGTTGAGATGGAGGAGAAGCCCTGGCGGCCGTGGTAGATTTTTCTTCCAATTAATTTTAAGCGAAATTGTGATAATCAGTATTAGATTCATGCCGTAATCTTAAACATAACCTCAAATTATATATATTGTATTATTAGTGCCTTGTAGCTGTGAACAGATTGTAAATAAAATTTAAGTAGTTATATTGGTTTTCTATATATAGTTTGTAAGCTGATAAATATTGTGCCTTTTTAGACAGCAAGATCTAATAAGTCTTCCGCATTTATAAATAATATATATTTTTATTTTAAAATAAATATAATATTATTCTATATATAAATATATTGTAATTTTGTTGCTTTTTTTAAATAAATACACTAATTATATGTCCACACTTAATAATTGTTTTATTTACAAGCCAATTATGTACATATAATTGTAATTGAACATCTGGCTATATGTCCATTAAAAATTGTTGATGGCGTGTGCCAAGGTAAACAGTATAATATTATATGTAGACTTTGGGTGCTGTTATTGCACACCTTGACCACTGTGGTATACTTAAATATATGAGATGGAGATGACGTAAAACCTATTCCACATCCAGATGTTTGTCCGAATTGTGTGTGAGAAATATAGTTCCATAAAAAAAACGATGAAAATTTTTAATGGACCAGACGGACGCAGCCTGAGGGCCGAAATTTGTTTGATTTTGATTTAAATAGCAACATAAATTCCTATATACTCTGTTTTTAATGCAAGTGCATTACGTTTTTTATTAAAAATGCATAACAATATAAATATAAATTATGTGGAGCATATTATAAAGTGGCGCAAAAGAAAATCCAGTCATGTTTCTATAATAACAAAAGCGGGCCCCATAAAAGGGGTACAATTGACTTTTATAATATCTCGTCCGAGACACGCACCTGAATTATGAATATGCATTTTTTATTATTTCCCTATATTATGTACATGATAGTCGATTAATAAAATTTTTTTATAACCCATATCATCAATTTTGTCCATCAAACCATTATTATATCCTATATGTATAATATAATGCATTCATTTTTTATTTTTATATGAAATTTTGTCAATTATTGGTTCATTGATTTGTAACCCTTTTGGGACCGTTTAAATTCAAGAAAAGTGACACTGCAGATTTTTTTTGTGGATATATGGGGTTGTAATGATGGGTTGTATACGCGAACCGTTGAAAATATATTGCAAAAATTTTCATGGGATCAACTGTTAGGTGAAATTTGACTAAAATCAGTCAACTTTTTTCGCAATCAAAACAGATGCGTTTAAAAATAATTTCTAAGATACAGTCGTCCCATTATATGTTTAATATCACGTGAGAAATAAAACAACGGTTAGAACTGTTGAGTTAGAAACTGCTCATGTTAATCAAGATTTGAAAAATAAACGGAAGAGTTATTTTCAACATAAAAAAAAACAATAATTTAGACAATATCCAAAATGTTAATTAAATTATGTTAAATTAAGTACTTAATAAAAATGTTAATTCCTAAACTGCTTAATTTTTATAGCTAAATAAGTAAATATGACATTTAAAGGACTCCACTAGTCAAATATCTGTAGAAGTTCATAAAAATTACGAAATACGTAAACTTCTACAAATGCATTAAATAATAATAAAATGTAGAAAGTAGTTCTTTACTTAATTCATATGATTAACACAAATAAAATGTTTTCCATTTTCGTTTAAGTATTTGACATAATATTCTACAATTGGTCATGTGACATTTAAGATTCATAGATTCAACTGTAGAAATTTGTTATGAAAAAATTCGAAATTAAACGAACTTTTTGATATTATTTTCATTTTCCAAATAATATTTTCTCAATTATCGATTCATTGAAACGTGCAACCCTTCTGGGACGGTTTAAATTCAAGAAAAATGACAGTGCAACATTTTTATTGTATAATTAATCGTCATATAGATGGGGTTATAATGAAAAAAAGAATCTGAATCCCATGAGAAGTTTTCGAAATGGATAATGGGGTGGAAACGGTTGGATTAATTAAATAAAATGCGATGTCATTTTAACACCCTGATTATAGAATTAAAAAAAAAAAGAAAATAAATGTATTATGTCTGAAAAACTCGAGTATTTTCTCCTTGAACAGGAATTCTTTGTGGGCAAACTCGCTTGGCTGACTCGTCGGTGGTAATTTTTGGGTGATGGCTGATATGCATATAATACGGTTTCTGTTTAGGAGTCGGCATGAATAATGATTGTTTAGTCTGGGGTCCACACAGTACAGCATCTCATGCAGCAGCATCTTATATACATCTACACATACACACACACATACACATAAATACATTCACGCCCATATATGGTCACTTCGGCACTCATTACAGATTTGGTAGAAGACCGGTTTCGCCCGCATTTCGGCCCCCAAGTCATTTCATGTACATAACAACCCTCACACGTAGCCACAGAACACAATCGACACTATATATTATTATATATATATAAATAGGTAGAAGAGATATCATCATCAACTTTCCAATTATATTTGATGGACATTCAAACACTCTATACATTTTTATAAATGAATAGAATTCGTATTTGACTCACTAATTAACTAGTTTTGTTTTATATTTTCATTATTATTATGTTGAAGAAAATCAACCATCAACATATTGACCATATGGTATTGAGGAAAAATTAAACCATGGTGTAATGGTATGTTATAAAGCACAAAAATTATGTAGGTACATACTTATAGCAGAACTATCGCACATTTAAATTCCGTAAATGATTTAATGTTATAGTTTTCAATAATCGAATTTATACCTATGGGGAGTTCCAGAATCACGTCAAAATATTTTACAGGGTGATTCATGGATTAATTCTAAGAAAAAACACTTTCTAAGTCTTTAATTTAATTTAGCCAAGTTTTATAAAAACTTTTGAGAAAATTGAAGAGTTATGATGGTGGGGATGAAAAACCTTCCCTAATTTCTAATTTTACCCCAATTAGCTATTCGTTAAATAAACTTAATCCATAAATAATTTAAAAAAGAGTATTCTATGTCTCTTGACAGTTTTTATATAAATGTGTCGTTTTCGAGAAATTTAATATGCAGAAAACTGAAGTGGTGTCATTAAGGATAAATCATTTTCACTAAAAATAGTTATTTGTACAAAATTAATGTTTGGAACTTTGGAGGAACTTGATTTGATTCAAAGGCGTAAATAATCTGTGACTAGTTAAATTTATTTGTTTATTCCAAATTTGGTACAAATGTGTTTAATATTTACTAAAATATGGTGAACAATTTCGCAAAATTCAAGTAACTCGTAGCTCTGGTTTCTTTTCATGTCACGTTTTCAGTTTTCTGCATTTATTTCGAAAACAATAGGTTTAAATAAAAAATACCAAGAGACATAAAAGATTCCTTTTTAAATTTCCTATCGAATGAATCTATTCAACGTACATACTTGTATGACTAAATAGAACAAAAGTGATTAAATTGGTAAAAACTGGTGAATTTTTTCAAAATTTTAGTAAATTATGCAAAATTTATTTTGATATAAAAAAAACTTAGGAAACATCTTACACCCTGTAGCTCCAAAATAAATCACTTTCGTACTAAGTTCTGCAACACCCTGTATTATACAAATATAAAGAAAAAAATTAACAAGATGTTCGGTACTTTTATATTCGTAGAAGCAATTATTATTAATATTAAACGAAAAATTGTTGTACAAATTTTTTAAAACGCAATTACTTCCATTTGTATGCTAAATCATAACACATAGTGTAAATTTATACTGATAAGAAGTCAATATTTTGTTATAGCAAATAGGTAGACATAAAATATTTCTCACGGTTTTTAGATAATCGTTATACAAACAAATATTTATCTCATATAATATATGTATACGGTAATATATAAAGGATTTTTATATTATTTAAAAAAGATATGGAATGATAATAAATGTTTATGTAATCATTATTAAAAAAGGAAACTATAATATAATTTTCATGTACCATTTAAAATAAATACTGTGAATGAAATTGAATCGCATATCTAAATGACTAAATTTCCTTTTACGTGATCGTGACAAATTCTTTTATACAATAATCTACCTGTAAAGAATGGCTTTAATCTGTTAAAATGTAGATATGTCACGTATGTGCATTATTGTGTGAAGAAATAAATAAAAACCACACCACCCCACACATACCAAAATATCCAATCAACAAAATTACAATAATTTTACATCATAATTATTTGTTTGTTTAGAAAATTGTATTTAATTTATATAGATGAAATTGTTTCTTTTTGGCTTAAAGGACCACCACATTGAAATGTATAATATATAATTCAATTAAGCGTCTATATAAGCATAATAATACACCATTAAAATTAAATAAAAACACAGGTGGACCATTTCTTCCATATTCGTCCCTTTTGTTTACCCGATCTTGTCGAATAACCATAGCAATTTTCGTTACTCTATGAAATTAACTCATCATCATCAAATGTATACACACAGAGTGGCTGATGTGGACCACACACCATAAAAATGCCAACCTATATTATTATTTTATAAAACGAAAGAATGGAAAACAATCGGAATGGAATATGTTAGGGGGATTTAAGGATTTTATTTTGTTTTTCGGCATTATGCACCTGCACAGAATAGTTTTATTTGGTAAAATTTTTACAAGAAAATTGCTGACTAGCAAAACACAGCCTGTCCGAAAATGTTTAAGGTTTCAGTTAATAAAAACAACTTCGAAATAATTAAAGTTGACTACAAACACAAAAGCAACTATTGTGTCAAAGGTAACTTGATTCGATGTAGGTAAGTCTTTATGAAATTTTATGCAAATGAAAAAATGCTTTTTCTTGAAAATTATTTTATAAATCATTACATAGTTAGTTTATTTCGTTTATTAGAAGAAAATTGCAAACTAGCAAAACCCAGATTTCAGTTATCAAAAATATCTTGAAAATAATTAAAGTTGGCTATGAATACAAATAAGCAAGATGGAAACTATGAAATTTGTGTCAAAGGTACTTTGATTCGATGTATAGTTCTCAATGTCTTTATCAAATTTTAAAAAGATGCACATTTTTTATTGAAAATTATGTTAAAAGTCATTAATTAGCCATTTTGCATTTAATTTTTTATAAGAAAATTGCAGACTAGAGGAGCACAGGTTTCAGTTATCAAAAATATCTTCTAAATAATTAAAGTTGGTTACGAAAATAAATAATCAAGATGGAAACCATAACATTTGTGTCAAAGGTACCTTGATTCAATGCATGCAATTTTCAAAGTTTTTGACAAATTTTTAAATAATTCACATTAATTTTTTCTTGAAAATTGTCTTATAAATTATTAATAAGTAATTTTTCATTTAATTTAAAAAAAAAATGCAGAGAAGCAGAATCAGGTTTCAGTTAACAAAAGTATCTCCAAAATAACTAAAGTTAGCCACGAATTCAAATAATCAAAATGGGAACCCTATAAATTGTGTCAAAGGTGTTTTGATTCGATGTATTTTACAAAATCTTTATCAATTTTTAAGAAACTTTTTTTTTGAAATTCTATTATAAATCATAAAATGGTTATTTTTTATTTAGTTTTTTACTGTTTACATAAAAAATTACAGACAATCAGAAGCCAGATTTCAGTTATCAAAAATACCTCCAAATTCCAAAACAATTAAAGTTAGCCATAAATTCAAATAATCAAAATGGAAACTACAAAATTCATGTCAAAGATATCTTGATTCGATGTTATTCTGGAAGTCTCTATTAAACTTTAAGAAAATCCGCACATTTCCTTGAAAACTGTCTTATAAATTGTTAAAAAGTAATTTTCCTGCACTTAATTATAGATATTTTCACTTCAATCCTTTTAAATAATTCGCATTTACCATTGAAAACATGCTGTATAAAAATGTTTACCTATTGATTGCATTTCTGTGTGCATTGTTGGTAGAAAAAAATTCATTAACATATTCAAGAATGTTATTAACGCCTCATTAAAGAAACGCTCGTGTGTTTGTATGTTGTACATACATTATGTACACACCAACGATTTATTTTATTTAGCCTTAAGCCTTTTTTCATACTACATTCTTCAGATGCCACACGACTTGTGAAGAGAGAAGAAGAAAACGGACATCAAGAGACTCATCTATGGCCGTAAAAGAAAATTACATTATTATTAATGAACAAAGGCCCAAACACAACAAAAAAACAACCGATATAATAAGATTCGACGAGAAAAAAACTGTTATTGTAATTAATTAATAAAGTTATTAGAAATGTGATGGTTTTGTTTAGAAATTATAATCTAAATTTAACACCTACTTGTACATAAATTGCCTTTTGGCTTTCTATCAACCTTAATTACCTCGTCCTACTGTTTTCAATAGAAAAAACGTTTAAACCGCAACTTTATTTAGTTAAAATTCTATACGAAATATTTGTTGATAATTTCTATAGCAAATGTTTATATTATCAAAAAAAAAAATAACTGACGTCAAAAGCATTTATTAACACTTAACAACTAATTTATTTGAAAGTGTTTGCATAAAAAGTTTGTACACAATTTTTTAACAATTACAATTGACTGACAAATAGGCAATTACTAGTTTTTATTTATCAAAACAACTATTTTAAATGTACATTTTTTTTCAGTTATTACTTTAGCGAATTGGATCGATTTCGATTAATTTTCGGAAAAAAGAGTGCACCACACTGGCCCACCCAGTGTGCACATTCAATTATACCTTATGGTATAAAAAACGGGCCATAAGTGTGGTACATCTAAGGTGCGGTCTTTGTGCCCTTAATCATTTAATTGTACACCATATGCGTAATACGCGTACACAAAAAACTGCTCTATAATTATATTTAAATCAGAAACAATCATATTTTATCGGTATGTTAATGCATGTTGTCACGAACAATAATAATAATAACAACAATTTGAATAAAACATGATTCTCGAAAAAATGTCTAAATACGACAAGTTTTTAAGTAAACTCGTGTAGGTTTTTAATGTTAGTAAATTAGGGCCATTTTTCGTCCTTACATTTCCACGCATTTCCATCCTACGTGCATTATTGGTGCGTCGGTGTGTGTAAGAAATGAACAAGATAAAACAAAAAAAAATTAAAAAACAAGTTAAACAGATATAAGTAAAGAGACTGTGTCTGTTGATGATGGCCATTGCCGCCGACAAGAATAATCTAAGGATGGAACGTGGTTGTTGGTGCGGCCTTTGTTTTCTGCCTGCTAAAGTTGTCTCAAACAGTAATATGGAATGAATATATGTGTATATAGATGTGTTGTGTGTGTGTGTGTGTGTATATTTTATGGTGTAGTGAGTGAGTCGCACGCCTGAGACTCGCCACACTTCTATGTTCTCACGGCCTCGTCGTCTTATATATACACCAACACACACTTTATACACTTTTATATTATTACCACACACACTTTCAAAGAAAGATATATCCCTTTGGAATGCCCACACACTTTTCGTCTCCGATGATGATGATGATGGCGTGGTTTGATGGTACTACATATATAGTTTAAATTCAAATTTTTATTGAAGGATTTGCGTGTGTTTTTTTATTTTTTGTTGATTGGTGTAGCTGGATCGGTGCCCATTTGTGGGCCCCACGACTACCGTATGCCCAACATATGGATAAGTTAATTTATTCAATGTTATTAATAAAATATATATGTATAGAGAGAAAAAAGTTGTCCAGTGACAGTACCAGCGAAGCGGAAACATGACAGCCTTGAAAATGTTGGTCAATCGGTAGACGAAAGGATGGTCAAAAGAGAAGCGTCTTATACAGGGTGATTTTTTTTGTTAAACTTTGGTCGATTGTTAAGAATCGAAACAAGGATTTTTGGTTGGAAAGTTGTTAAAGTTCTAAATTTTGGAAATTTTTCTTCTTTCCTATGAAAAGAGATGTGTGACTTCGTTTTTGTGTTTGGTTGACCGTGGAAAGAAGGACATTTTGTAGAAAGGTCCACTTCTGCAATATAAACGTTTAACGTTCAATGTTTTCGAAAATTTGCGATAGAATTTTAAATATTTTCAAAAACTAGTGCTAAATTCGGACAAAATTTTACGTTATATTGATAAATCAAGTTTCTCAAGTTCAAAATTTTCTTCTTGAGTTCAAATTTAACTTTACACTTCGTTTTCGCATTTATACGACCATGGTGGAAGGATATTTCGTAGTAATGACCACTTCTGCAATATAAACGTTCAATATTTTCGAAAATTTAATAAAAATACGTAGAGCTCTAATACTCTAGCTGAAATTCGAAAATGTAAAGTTGTAGTTGTTGTGTTGGAAATTTTGTCAATTCATATTTATATGACCATGAATAAAGGCCATTTTCTAATGTAATGACAATTTTTACAATATAAATTTAAATATTTTCAAAAACTAGTGAAAAATTCGGAAAAGTTACTGAGATATTTTGATAAATCAAGTTTCTGAGTTCAAAATTTCAGAAATTTGCTTTTTTACTTCAACTTTAACATTACGCTTCGTTTTCATATTTATATGACCATAAAATTCATAAAAATTACCATAAAAAGGTCATTTTATACTAATGACTATTTCTGTAATATAACTGTGCAATTTTATTCTTATATCATGAAATAAATCAACTTTTGATTCATTTAAAAATTGTGTTTTGATTTGCCGGCGCACAGAATGCACGAGCGCCATTCTATTGATTTTCCACACCGAATCTGGGATGCTGCAGATGTCAGTTTTTATCCCCTAAATATACAACCGCCGTCCACCATAATCATCTCCAAAAAATACTCAACTATGACCAAAAAATCAAATCTATTTCTAATAATTTCTTAATAAAAATTGAATAAACCCAACAATAATTAAACAAAATGAAGTTGTTTCCGTTAATACGACGTAAAATAATAACGTACCGTTACAGTTTTTGGGTGTTAGTGTTGTTATTGTTTTGTATAAATTTAACATTATGCAATCCAGACGCGAAACGTCTATACGATGATTTACTTAGCAATTATAATAGATTAATAAGGCCTGTTAGTAATAATACGGACACAGTTTTAGTTAAATTAGGTTTAAGATTATCGCAATTAATAGAATTAAATTTAAAAGATCAAATATTAACAACAAACGTTTGGTTGGAACATGTAAGCATTACCAAATTGACGAAATTAACACATTTTCAACAAATTTTTTGCGATTGTAGGAGTGGCAGGACCACAAATTCATGTGGGATCCCCAAGAATATGGGGGTGTAACCGAACTTTACGTTCCATCCGAGCATATCTGGCTACCAGACATCGTTTTGTACAACAAGTAACAAATTACCACACATTTTCGAACCATAATTGTGAGTTTTTCATCAATTTTAGTGCCGATGGCGAATACGTGGTCACTACAATGACCAAAGCAGTCCTAAGACACACCGGAAAAGTCTTATGGACACCACCAGCCATCTTCAAATCCTCCTGCGAAATTGATGTTCGTTATTTTCCATTCGATCAGCAAACTTGCTTCATGAAATTCGGCTCATGGACCTACGATGGCAACCAGGTACTAAATTTAGCCACCTAAAGTACCAATTCACCTTTTTTCTTTTAGATTGACTTGAAGCACATAAACCAGAAAGTGGGCGAAGACAAAGTGGAGGTCGGTATCGATTTAAGAGAATACTATCCAAGTGTTGAATGGGACATACTTGGAGTACCGGCTGAAAGACATGAAAAGTACTATCCCTGTTGCGCCGAACCGTATCCGGACATTTTCTTCAACATTACCCTTCGCCGGAAAACGTTATTTTACACTGTCAATTTGATTGTACCATGCGTGGGCATTTCGTATCTATCAGTTCTTGTATTTTACTTACCAGCTGATTCTGGTGAAAAGATCGCATTGTGTATTAACATTCTTCTATCGCAAACCATGTTCTTTTTACTAATTTCCGAAATTATACCATCCACATCACTGGCACTGCCATTACTCGGTAAATACATCCTATTTACCATGGTGATGGTGGCATTTTCAGTTGTTATAACAATTATCATACTGAACGTGCATTACCGTAAACCGAGCACCCATAAGATGGCACCATGGGTGCGCAGTTTCTTCATTAAAAGTGTACCGAAATTGTTGTTAATGCGTGTACCAAAGGATTTATTAACGGAATTGGCTGCTAATAAAATACCAGCCCAAGGTGGGCGATTGATGATGAAGAAACGCGAATTGGATACGATGCCATCGACTGGATCGACATCGTCCAGTTCGTCGAGCTCGTCGAGGAATCGTGCCAGTGGGTGCAATGGGTTGCACTCCACAACAACAACCAACAGGTGCCAATAATTAGATGGGTTCAATTGTGGTCTTGAACAATGCGTTTTCAGGTTGAGGGGCTTTGCCGGCGCCTTGGGGAGCCGTTTGGGGTACAATGGATTGCCGTCAGTGTTTTCCGGATTGGATGAAAGCGATTCCGGTACGAAAAAGAAGTACCCATTCGAATTGGAGAAAGCCATACACAATGTTATGTTTATACAACATCATATTCAGCGGCAAGATCAATTCAATGCGGTAAAATTTGATGTAAATAATATATGATTTGAATAATTGTTGGTATATGTACAGGAAGATCAAGATTGGGGCTTTGTGGCAATGGTATTGGACCGTTTATTCTTATGGATATTTATAATAGCGTCAATTGCTGGTACAATTTCAATATTGTGTGAAGCACCAGCATTATATGATGATACAAAACCAATCGATATGGAATTATCATCAGTTGCTCAACAGCAATTCTTACCCGATTTGAACGATTTTTAAAGTAATAGTTATGCAATACTCAAAATAAATACAAATTTGTAGATCTAAGTTGCAAATTTTAGATAGTAAGTGGTTCGAATACGTAAATAACACACTAAAAAGAAAATAAAAGACATACACACACACACACACGTTAATCAGTTTAAGTAATGTACAAAGAAAATTTAATAAAAAAAGTAATATTGAATATTTACAGTGTTGTTTATAATGAAAAAAATCGACCTCAATCTCAGCGGTACAATAAACTTTTCTTAAATTAACTTAAAGGCCTAATTGAGAATTATTAAGTATGAAATTACATTAACAACATACCCATTATGCCAATTCAATGTTTTTTTAAGTCATTTTTTTTTAACCACAAATAATCAACAGGTTCGTATTACGAAAATGAAAACCTGTCTTACTAATTCACCATGTAAACACTTCTTAAATCGCATTAAATTACATTCAAGACCAATTTAGTAAAATTATTTCGAATGTGTGATATATAATATATCCTAACTTGAGGGTAATTCATGTGAAATTTTGACTGGAAATTAACATAAATATAGTTTGGAGCCAATACAATTCCATTTTGTGTGAAATGAAATAAAAATTTAATGAATAAATTTAAAAACACGGAACTTTTTTGAATATTCTTATATTTTTATACACTTTTGACATCTGTGCATTCACTTCGAAAGCTTTAGCTTGTGCAGCTCTTTAGCAGGTGTCGCTAGTGGGAAAAATTAAATTTTTTACATTTTATTAAAAACTTTTCTACACCTTCCATCAGCCCCACGTTTACTCCCCATCGGACAAGGGTTGTTTCTTGGAATTTCACCCAGTAGCGATAAACGATCAACACCTTTCAAACATTCCACTTTTAATGTTGTTGCGTTCACATCGAAAATACCACCACCTTCATTCAATGGGGCGCAAGGACCATTCGATTTGCCCATTTCGTAACATCTTCCATTAAAACTAGAACGAAAACCAGTTTAGTTGTAATTTTCCATCAAAACAATTCAGTTTTACATTGCAAATCCATCACGGCAGGGGTTAGTGTCGCATTCCGGAATCACTTTACCCTTTTTTATGATTAAATGTTGCCCATTTGGACAGGGCCCTTGTCTGTATGCTGCAAAACATCCATCTTTCGGTGGATAGTAAATGAAACCTGGAAAAATTCAACTGCACACAAGATTTCAACATTTGAAAATAATTTACTAGGTCCACAGTCGCATATCCAGTCCGATTTCTGGTCACCGGGATATAAAAGTTGATTTTCGGGACATATATTTGGAGCATACAATGGAACACGGCCCTACAATTCACAAATTAACAATTGATATCGTTCTATAATACGTTTTAAGTTTGTCACTGTTGTATTTTCACTGTCTAAACGTTGAGATGGACTTGCTGGAAACACTAATTGATTGTAACAAGTTTTAAAAAACACAAACCACAACAAAATTGTCTTCATTTTTATTTAACAATAATAACAATTTATAAATCGTTTTGTTCGTATGTGAATTGGAATGGAAAGGTTATCAGTTTTGTCGGTTCTTGTCTGTGTTATTGCATTGAAATTAAAAACAAAACCAAACGCACATTCACTTGCCAATCGAGAACTTCCCAAGATATATTTCAAAACGTGTTTTTCAACCCATTTGGGAATTCCTATAGAAATCCTCCGTATTTCCATAATTTCTTATAATTTTTATACAATTATTATATATGTACATAAACTAATATGTAATAATCATGTTAAATGTATTATGTAATGAAACTCGTGTGTATTTAATATTAAATTTAAACGTAAAGCGGAACTCCAGTCAGAATAATTGACGAAAATTAGACTCAAAATAGCTTATTACATTAACATTTGACATCCTGACCTATTACTTGTGCTTACATGGGATTTAATATGAGCGGATGCCCGCTTTTGCTAATTTATTATTAAATTAATTACATACAGAATAATTAGCCATTTAAAAAAACGAATTCAGCATGATTACTACAGGTTTACAGGCCTTGAATACAAAAAAAATGTTTGTTTGAAAAATATAATTTAATATTTATGTACAATATTTTATAAAACAATGTCATGTTTATCTTTCACACTATTTTCAACAATCGCATTATTATCAACATGATTCGTATTATTCATATTGACCATTTGATTTTGTTCAATAACTGGTTTAACATCGAAACCGCTTCGACGGCGTTCATCTTGAAACAGAACACGCAAATAATGACATGGAAATATTACACATTCACCAGCCGGTTCTTCAGCATCAATATAAACACCACGGACTAGCAAGGAATTTGAACAGCCCAAAAGTACTAATATACCAAAACAGCCCACATGTGTTATCCAACAGCCCAGTTCTTTTCTATCTATAAACAAACGAAACAATTATCACAATTTTGTAATATTCGGAATTGTTTACCAGGCAAAAAATAGTGGTCCAAAAGGTTCCATATACCGCGCCAAATGTTAATGGTACCAATTAATGCGAATAGGATGTATACATCGGCGATAATTATACGTAGAATACCATTTAGACGATCACAAATCCAGCGCATTAACGGCTGAAGAAGGAAGGCAATGCCGATGGCAGTGTAGCCTAAAATCTAGTGAAATTTTGTTAGTTTTGGCGATTTGTTGAGTTGTTTAAATGCTTACCAAACTGCACCAAGCGGATGTAATATCATCGTGGGGGTAAACATAGATGTCGAGTAGCACCCAAGCACCTCTCCAAACAAAAACCACTAGAGTGCCAATAACAAACACCGAAAATAGACAGTCTAGGGTGTAGACGAAGAAATTCTCGCTTATCTGTAGATTTTAAACAAACAAAACGATTTTATTAGAAAAAATAAATCATACACAAAATTGCGCTCGAAAAATCAATCGGAGATTTTGAAAAATGTTGCAATTTTTTGATTTATTGAGTGTTTTTCAAAATTTCTTTGTCTGATAAATGAAAAACGTGTCTGAAAATTTCTACCCAACTTACCACCGTTCTAAAAGCTGTTAGTACTTCAAAATACCCTTTAGAACCGTCCGTACCGATCATACAGGGTGGTGCCGAGACATTTTTTAATGCTCTAAAACATGCCAATGCGATCACACTTAAACCGGTTACAGTCCACACAATATTAATGTGCTGATCAGTATCGTTAAATATTAACAACCACGGACCTCTCCAACCATTCACACACACAATACCAAAACACCCTGTATATAATCTAGAAATGATATAAAATAATAGACGGCGTTCTGAACGAATGTATTTCGCAAAAATTTTTTGTAACATACAAAACAGAACATGACCACCGTAACCGATAATGAAACTTATCAATGCACTGTAACCGTTTTGGTCTGGTAGGACGTGAATGTCCATCAATGTCCATACACTACGCCAATAACCAACAACACAAGGACTCACAATAATACAAGCAATCAGCGTATCGAGTATTGTAAGGATTTCGTGGCGATATGGTGGCGATGTGGTGGTGTTTGGTGGTTGGAAACCGATCATTTTTCTGTTAAATAAAATTCGAGTGTCTTTTATTGACTAACACAAAAATTTTACAAATCATTTTATGGGACCAAAACAAACCAAAAAGAAAATGTTTTGCTTCCAATAGTTATTGTTTGTTTATATGTGGGTGGATTGTAATGCACTAAATCAAAATGATAATATTATTATTAACCTAGGTGGATGCCAACATCATGTCCCCTACTAGATGAAGGCATTCACCACGTGATTAAAACAATTTTATTAAGTACTTGGCATTATTTTATACGTACAACTTTCAAATACCTATACTTATCCATCCAAGGAAATATGTTGTAATTTGAATATTAATAGAGATTTTTTTGGTTTCGAGGAAAACTATTTTTTATTAAAGAACGGTAATTTCCGCAATTTTGAAACGAACTTAGAAATTTACCTAAGTACTTATAGATTGAATGGAGATTTTTGTTGAAAGTGCCATTTAATAACCATTTGACACGATACAATAAAAAAATCATGCCATTTAATCTTGCAATTGTCTAAACTCAGTCACAATGGTTAATTATTTTACGCTAGAAATGATTTTTAGTTTTAAAACACACTTTCAAATTGTAAAAATATGCCATTTAGTTTCATTATTGTTATACACTAAGTTACAAGTTGTTTGTAAAATGAATAAAATTAAGCCATCTTTAGCCGATTTTGGACTATACAAAGAAAAAGAATTGAAAGCAACTTTAGGGGTTGTTAAATATGTTGTTGGTGTGTGTATTTTATTAATTATTATTGTGGTAAGTTGATGAATTTTTACACAAACTAACAAACTAACTGTAAATACAACTATTGTAGATGATTTATGGTACAATAACATACTATTATAAAAATAATTTACCATCCCCAATGGTAAACGAAACAGGAATACCTGAAAAACTCGTATCGGCAAGCACATCGATGATTCGCAATGAAAATAAATCACCCCATCCCTTTCTACCGATGATAATCGGTCAACCACCGCAACAATTCACCACCCAAAAACCAACCACCACCAATTATCCCCAATTGAATCTGTACCGTAACCGATACTACCCCAAAAATATACAAGACATTATTGGCTACATGACGAAATCGCCAAAACGCAAACGACAACGTGAAAAACAATCTGTTGGTGCATCGAATCAGGAAAACTACACATTTTCCACGCCGGATCCATTCAGTTCGTACAAACCCCAAGATCCAGGCGATATAAATTTACTGGCAACGGCCAGTTTCCGTTTTGCACCGCCAATATGGAGCACAACAACACGCAATCGACAAAATAAACAATATTTCCATCAGGCACAACAAGTGGAAAACACGAACATACAAGAAAATCTGTCGAAAAGACCAATGATAATCACATTGAACATTTACCCCATGGATGGGGGTGAAATGCAACTGCAAAGATACGGCCAACAAATGTTTCCATACTATTTCAACAACCGAAACAAGTTTTTTGGAAATTTGGGTAATAAAATGACCATTCATTTGAATTTATTGCCCATGCCAGGGGATGACAACGACTTACAAATGGGTAGAAATTTTCATAACACCATGTAAATAAATAAAAGCTGTATTTTTAATAAACTTGTTACTTACACTCGTGTTAAATCTTGTTGGAAATAAGAAAACCGTATCGCCCAAATCGACCCCCACAGCTAATGGTATTGAAAGTCCGTTTTTCAATCCTCTCAATACCATTAAACATAATATACTGCAACCACAAACAATCAAAATTGATTTATACGTGTCATCTGTTTTGTAATTAGCAGTCACCCCTAAATAATGGTCAAATAATATCCACATACCGCGCCACTGCAGGTTCGATATAACTGTAAAAACGTACGTATAACTTTTCGCGAATAGGAACGACACAAATTTGCCATATTTGTGGCGTTTTTCGATGAAGATGTGATGCAGGACGTTTTGGCATGCCGCCAATATTATGTGCATTATAACGGCGAACAGGAAGCTTTCCCATGGTGGAAATTGGTTGCTGTGCAAGTCCATCAAAGTCCAAACACCACGCCAACAACTCACCACACATGGCGTTATCACTGTACAAACGATTAAAATGTCGAATATTGTTAGTTTGTAGCTGTTTTTCGGTGTTTTTGGTAAATTGTCTAGTAGTTGCACAGTAACGGATTTATCAACCGTTTTGAAATCGTTTTCGTCCATTTTTATACTATTATCACTTTAGATCATCGTTAAATTGTTAGATAATACCTTTTTAAAATGTTTTTATAATAAACTTAATTTGGTGTAATTTTTTTTACTAATGCAAATAGTAAACTGAGATTTTTCCATTCTTATATGATAAACTAATTCATTTTGATAACAAGTTTATAATAACAATAATAGAAGATAACAGACAATTGAGAAGAATTAAAGTTTATCTCATAATTGAAGGAAATCAATTAATAAATTTCTTCTCGAATAATTGTCGAATTGTCTATTTCCAGAAATTTTATTATTCACCATCACAAAACAATAACATCGTTAAATGTAGTCAATTTATAGAAACTTTCCGTAAAATTTGAAAATTAACAGAAAAATCTTCATCATCCATTATAACAATTTTATGGATTTTCTACTTAATTTAGATAAGATAATATATTACAAGTAAAGTTACCATGTTGTTCTATATTTAAAGTACAATATATATTATTCCAAATTAAATAAATTGATGATAGGAAATTAAATTTTCGTCGTTTTCTTTGTTTGCAACAACATTTCTTTTATTTTGTTATTTGCCCAAATCAATGTCCAAGGTGAAGTCTTTCAAACCAATTTTTTTATTAACAATGGAAAATTAAATTCGCGTGCAATTTAATTTATCTCTCAAATTTGATTTTAATGAATTAAATAACAAGAATATTATTTTTCTAATTCCGTTATTATTTTAATCATTAAAAATTTTATAAACTTTATTACACAGTACTTGTGTTTGTTAAATGATTTATTATCGACAAATACTGTCTGCAATTTTCTGGTCGACCATATATGGGTCTATTAGTGGTGCTAATAAGCGTTAATTAGTTTCCGATAAATTTGTTAATGAACAATTACAATGAACACTATTTACTTTATAAACAACAAGGCAGCCAAAGCACGTACTTGACATAAAATATTTGCGGTTTCATGAATTAATACAGCACGGTCTTAAGTATTCCCTTTTGTCGTAATATCTCAATTATGCCCTTGTTAAACAATTATTAGCATGTGATTAAGTCGGACTTACAAATACTTATCCCTTCCAAATGACTAATGATGTTGTCTCGTGACAACAATGGGTAAAATAAAAGCAAAATATTATAAAATATATTTTAATCTTATAATAAATGCAACAATATAATAAAAATACTGTAATTGTAATAATTTTACAATGGTAAAAATGAGCATATAAAACTCATACAGAAAAATGTACAATAATAAAAAATAAAAAATTTTAATATGTATTTTGAAACAAAACTACGTAATACGTATATATTAGTGCACATGTTAATTATTTTTAGACGTAAAAAGAAAAACATACAAAAATCACATATTTAAATATATATAAAGGCACATATAAGAATTATACATGTTTTTGTACCCCGTTTTATTATATCACTAATTAGAACTAGTTTAATTAACAATTTATATTTGTTTTCTTTTTGAGATTAGAAGGAACTACAATATAATATAGTTACAAACAAAATCTTTGGTGTAAAATATTAAGTTTTTTAATCTAATCTAATTAATTGTTGACTATATGTATTTTGTAAATATTCGTTTTTTCTAGAAATATTTAAATACTGATATTATTATTTAGACTAGCCTCAAATGTTATATTAAGTATTAAGTACTTCTATTTTTACGTGATATATTCTTATATTAGAAATTTATTATTCTTTAATAAAACTGTTATGAATTAGGCAGTAAAAGATGATTTCAGAAATCCTGAACAATAACCATAAAAATATAGAACGTTATGCTATAGAGAATATTATTTTAAATCTCTTTAAATATATTTTCTTAATATAATTTTGTATTAAATAAAATATTTATCACTTTGTCATATTAGTATTAGCGTTGTTCCTTTGGGGTTCCATTCATATCAATCGTCAGCTTCTTCGTTTAAAACAAGAGCAGTACACTGAAAACCAAAAAAATTTTAAAAAATGTTTGGAAAATGTTAAACCGAAATTTTACTTCAGATAAATGTATCCGTCTTGAGTCTAGCGTTAATTCTGGATAAATCCATGGCTTATATCTGGGCTGTTGTTGGGACTGTTTCCATTCCTCATAACCATCTGCAGCTTTTTTCAATTGTTTCACCACTTTCGGTGCAAATTTCTGTGTTATTTTATTTACCAACCATGATGGCAATTTTCCACGTGGATCCGTTTGGGAAATATAGCCCAAAAAACAGCCATTCGCACTTGTTGTACGTACAACGAAACCGGTTAAATATGAAACACCCCGTATAAAGCCCTTTTTCGGTGCATAATCCTTATGATGTACTGAATGATTTAAAATTAATTTTTCATCGCCCATATCGAGCCAGGAACGTTGTAAAACAAAGTCGCGATTCTTTACAGGCGCCGGGCATGATACTATATTGGACAAATTTTATAAATTAGTGAAGAAATAAAAATTTATTTAATGATTTCATGAGTATTTACGTGCGTAATAACCAATATCGTTGTTTGGATTTAAATAACCAATTTCAATTGAAGCTAACATATGTTCATCCCATTCTTTTCTATAATCGGGATCATGTAATACATCAAACATTGTATTGGCATTTATATTTTGGAAGACACAATGGACTTTAACCATTTTGAAACTTGAGTTTGATGTGGATTTTGTCCATACCTGGAAAATAATGCGAATTTATACTATTATAGTTTTGTTTAACTTAAAATTACAAAGCTGGACGCATAAAAAGCAGTTGTCTTGTTAACAAAATCGTAAAAAATTTTAGAGTCAATAAAAAATTTTGGTCTAAACAGTATTTGATAGGTAAAATATGAGGCTATAAAATAATGTTATTGCATCACGAAATAACAGTTAGTTATTTTTTAAAAAAACATTCAAGCCAGAGTTACTTTCTGAAATATGAAAATTTCAATAAATAAAATTGTGATATTTTTTGAATTTTTTTGAAAATATCCATAGTCCCATTTACAAAATAATGGAATGTTGTTAAAAACAAATCATTTATACAGTAACTTTCGGGTGTAATACTGACTTTACGACTTAGGAACCAACAAATCTTCGGTTAATAGATCTGATTGCATGATTTTTGTTAATTTTTTCATATTTATGCTATTACAAATTAAATATTAATTCAAATTTCAAATATTCCAATTATTTAAAGGAAGTACCGTGCCATTTTTAACAATTTTACAATACACTTGATAAAAAGTCATGATCCCGCCAAAACTATTAATATTTGTTTTTATTTAAGCCTGAAGAGGCGCTGCAAATTCATTTAAATGTTGCAAAATGCAATTAACAAAAAAATCATAAAAAGACCCAAAATCAACCGAGAAACTTCATTCAAAAACATTTTAATAGTTAGAATTTACTAGAATTTACCGAAAACTAGAAACATAGCATGCACTAGCTAGTTTCCCAGCTAGGAATAAAACTCGATTTGCGTATCTAGCAACAAATAAGTGATTGAAAACTACTGAAAACAACTTAAAAAGGGCTCTAATAACCGCCACTTGAAACGAAACATCTGCTCAATGACAGGATACATCCATATAGATAAAGAAATTAGGTTTTGGAGCTCAGTTGTGTTGTGGAAGGTAAGAAAGTTTTATAACGGATATTCGACGCGCATGACGCACATTTATTGATGTATCCACGTGTATTTTACGACATTGCGCACACCGAAAACGGTTCCCATTTAACAAAATACATACATATTTCTGCTACACACAAAGCTGAATTTAATATTAAAAAAGATTATAACACATATATACATATAAACTCACTTTAGTTCCATCATCCACTTTATTATATTCCAATTTCCAATTTGTATGATTGTCAACCAGTTCTTTTAACATATTAAAATCACTATCCTCTGCAATTTTCACTACACCGGGTTCCATTTTTTAAAAAATCTATAAAACAATGTAAGACTAGTATTTACTAAACAAAAAAAATACCTAATTGAAATTGAATACGTGTATTGTTTGTTAAAATACAACACAATAGAACACGCGAAGTGCGAGTTTGTACTAGCGTATGGTTTGGTGTATAAATTATAAAAGTAAATAGAAATTATTAAATATAATATACGTACCTACACATCATACGTACACCGTAAGTTTATTGTTATCATACATTAAAGTAGATTAGGAAGGAATTACTTTTGATAGTGAATTAAATGTCTGCTGGCGATGCGGCGTTTTGTGGGGCAAATATTTAGAGTGGCCACCACCATTGCCGCCGCCACTGTATATTTTGTTGCACAAAACGTCGTCGTCACGAATGAGTGTGTAGGTGGTTTCTGTGTTCATTCAGATTTTATAAAAAGCAATATACGAGACTAGCACCAAGATTCGTGGGTGGGAATATACGAGTATGTATAATATATGTATGACATGATTTAAAATTGGGCGCACAATACACAAAGAACCAAAAAAAATCTAAATGAAGCGGCTTTCAATAACGTTTTCTAACTTTTATTGTTTTAACATATAATAATAAACATTTTTCAACCACATTATAAACAATACAGTAAAATTCCAGTAGCTGATAAAACAATATTATTATTTCATAATAATTTTTTCAGTTTATTATAAAACAATGACGTGTTCATCAAAACATAGATTAATTCACACACAAAAAAAAATATAATTATGATAAATATTATGAAATACAGTTTAGCGCTTACCTAACAAATTTATCACAAAATTATTGATATAAACAAAAAAATATTGCTCTTGTCCTTATCGTTATTCATGAATTTAATAACATTTCTATTTCAATTGACATACGAAATCACTCCATACAATTACAGTCAATTAAAGTCAATTAAAATACTTGTTTTTTTGTTTTATTAATTGTTAAGTGTGAAAAATGTCTTGTTGGAAATCGGGTAATGAAGAATTGGATAAGAAACTTAACGAATGGTTAAAATGGGACAAAAATCCGAAAACATTATCAACAATAAAAGAATTGATAAATCAGAAAAATGTTGAAGAGTTGTCAAAAATCATGCTGAAGAGATTGTCGTTCGGTACTGCCGGTTTAAGAGGTGTCATGTCGGCTGGTTACGGTTGTATGAATGATTTGGTCATAATTCAAACCGGACAAGGCTTTCTTAAATATTTGGAAGATGCACATCTGGATTTATTGCGCACAAATGGCATCGTTGTGGGCTACGATGGCCGACACAATAGCAGACGGTACTACTTTTACTTTAAATAAAAATTATTCAATAAAAAAACTTGTTTTAGATGGGCCGAATTAACTGCAACAATATTTATTAATGCTGGCTATAAAGTGTACTTATTTAGCATTTTAAACCCAACCCCGTTCGTACCATTTGCCGTTAAAAAGTACCATTGTGCAAGCGGTGTGATGGTTACGGCTTCGCATAATCCGAAAGACGATAATGGATACAAAGTTTACGGGTCGAACAGTTGTCAAATCGTTTCACCAGTTGATAAACACATTCAACAATCAATTTTAAATAATTTAGAGCCTTTAGAATCGTCTTGGGACACCTCGATACTAAGCAGTACTGAATTACTTGAGGATCCATTGCAAGAAACACTTTGCAACTATTTGCAGTTAATCGATGATGCAATTTTACCAAAATATAAAGAACTTAATTTGAAAAAATCAGTTTTGTTTACTTATACACCAATGCACGGTGTTGGACAATATTATATTGAGAAATTATTCGATTTAATTAACGTCAAAATGGTACCAGTTGCTGAACAAAAAGATCCACATCCAGATTTTCCTACCGTTCGTTTTCCGAATCCTGAAGAGGGTAAAAGTAGCTTAGATTTGGCTATAAAAACTGCAAATGAGAACAATAGTCCGGTAATTATAGCCAACGACCCGGATGCCGATAGATTTGCAGTAGCAGAAAAAACGTCAACGTAAATATTAACGAATTTATTAATAAACAGTACTTCTAATTGTTTTTTTAGTGGTGGGTGGAAAGTCTTCACTGGCAACGAACTTGGTGCTTTATTTGGATTTTGGATGTTAAATTGGTACAAAACCAAATACAATACGAACAAATTAGACGATGTTTATATGATTAGTAGTACCGTTAGTTCGATGATATTACGAACAATGAGTCAAAAGGAAGGTTTCAATTTCATTGAAACTTTAACAGGCTTCAAGTGGATTGGTAATAAAGCTTTGGAATTGGAACAAAACGGAAAACATGTGATATTTTGCTATGAAGAAGCGATTGGGTTCATGTGTGGTAATAATGTATTGGACAAAGATGGCATATCCGCGGCTGCACATTTTACTACGTTCGTTAATGAGCTTTACAGTCAAGGAAAAACGATTGCACAAAAATTGGAAGAGATTTACAATATTTATGGGTACCACGTTTCTTGTAATTCGTACTATATTTGTCATGATGGTGAAAAAATTAAACGAATTTTTGAACGGATTAGAAACTATTCTGAACCGAATACTGTAAGTATTTTTTTAATAAATATTTTTTTACATAATTTTAAATTGTTGAAATAGTACCCTACTGAAATACTTAATGGAAAGTACAAAATTACGTCAGTTCGTGATTTAACAACTGGATACGACAGTAACCAAAAAGATAAAATAGCAATCTTACCAGTTTCTAAAGATACGCAAATGATTACGTTTAATTTCAACAATGGATTAGTGTGTACTTTAAGAACGAGTGGTACTGAACCCAAAATTAAGTATTATACAGAATTATGTGCCAGTCCAGACTTAAAGTAAGTGTCTTTTAATAAAATAGTAAACAATTTTATAGTATTTGTGTTTTTAGGGATACAAATGTGATTAATCAAATTTTAAATGAAATGGTTAAAGGAATATGTGATGAATGTTTACAACCAGAAGCGAATAAACTAATATCTCGACCTACTTAATTTTTTTCGTACTTATGATAAAATAATAGAAAATATGCTTATTTTAATTCTTTGTTTTATTTATTGATTCAGCAAGTTTGAATTTTTGAATTTTTCCTGAAGATGTTAGCGGAAACGATTCAAACACCTGAACAACTGAAGGAATTTTAAAGTGCGCTAAATTCCCTTTACAGAACTCTGTAATTTGGCATAAAGTAACTGTTTTCCCCTTTTTTACTCGAATACAAGCGCACACTTCTTCACCTAAACGTTCATGTGGCAAACCAATGACATAAGCTTCCATAATATCTGGATGTGTAAGCAAAAAATCTTCAATCTCTTTCGGAAGAATATTTTCACCACCTCTTATGATCAGATCTTTAATTCTTCCCACAACTTGACCATAACCATCTCGTTGTAATACGAACAAATCCCTACAATTTGACATAAATAAGATTTACAATTGTTTGAAGTAGTACCAATAGTAGTACCCTGTTTTTAACCATCCACTTGACGTAATTGTTTGTTTAGTCTTTTCTTCATCATCCCAATATCCGGAAATATTTAAATAGCTTCGAATGCATAGTTCGCCTTGCGTACCAAATGGTACTATCCTACCATTTTCGTCAACGACTTTAACTTCTACGTGATCGCTGACGTATCCGACAGTAGACAATTGCTGAATTTTATCTGTACTTAAAGACTGAAACACTTCTCCAGTGACTTCTGTAAGACCATAAAGTACCTAATAAAATCATTCTTAAATTTTAATATAATTTCTAAATCTAGATACATTTTTACCGAAACATGTTTAACGTTGAGCACTTCGCCAATTTGTTTTATTAAATATTCTGGATTTAATGAACCACCAGTAGCAGCAGAATCCAATTGAATATTTTCTTTACGTTCCAATTGTCTTTGTATTAAATCGAAATACATCGTCGGAGTACCATAAACGGCAGTACAGCTAAAAGATTCAATTGCAGATTGAATTTTCCTTAATTCGTTGAAAATACCCTTCTTTAATAATGATATCAAGTGTTTTATCTGGTTGATGAAATGCTGCTGGCAGTACCATTGTAGTACCAAAGTGTAAACCAGCTGATATACTCGCTTTTAAAGCATATATGTGAAAAAATGGTACTTGTACGGCAACTTTGTGATGTTTATCTGGAAAAGACATACGTTTTGCCAGGAAATAACCACCATTCGCTAATTGGAAGTGAGTTATAGCAGCAGCTTTTGGCTTTCCAGTAGTACCCTTAAAAAATTAAAACACATTTGTTGTGTTAAAAAGAACATCTTTTAAACTTACTGAAGTAAACTGAATGTTACATATATCGTCTATTTGAACATTTTCCTGTGAATTTTCAATTTCTGTCATTGGTACCATAGTTTAAAACGTCTTCATAATTTAAAGTGCCCCTTAAAAATATAATATTCAATTCAAATAATATGAATATAAAAAGAAATATAACTTTAAATAATCGTCAGAAATACGTATAATTGTTTTCAAACTTGGTACTTTGCTGCTATTTAATTTGCCTGGAGTGGATTGTTTCAATTCTGGTACACATTGTAACATAATTTCATAATAATCTTGATCTCTAAACTTGTCTGCACGTACAATGCCTTTTATACCAACTTTATTAATGAAATATTCCATTTCTGCAGCAGTACTTAAAGGATTTAAAGACACCTACGAAAAATTGCTAAAAAAATTTCTGTGTGATAGATTTTCTTTAATATTTACATTAATTAATCCAGATCTAGCACATGCCAGATTCGTAATATACCATTCAATTAAATTTGGTGCATAAATAGCCAGCATATCACCTTTTCGAAAATTTAAACGTTGTAAACCAGCAGCAAGACGATCAGCTTGGAATAAGGTCTCTTCAAATGTAAGCCTTTTATTTTGATGATACGACACAATGGCATCTCGTTTGCCATATATTTCGCTGGCTTGTTTTAAAAGTTTTCCAATTGTTAAAGGACGTAATGGTTCTTCGCCAGGATTGTGAAAATAACTTAAATTTTGTGAATAGAAACGTTTACAATTTATTTTCGGTTTGAAATTTTTAAAACGAGTTAAACCCCATAAACGAAACATTTTTTTGTATGTTATTATTACAAAATTAATATTTATACCTACTATACTAAGTAAGCATATGTACATATATGTATACATATATATGTAAAATAATATTGTTATCTCTTCAAGCTATAATTGACAAACTTGTACTTATCAATTAAATATGTACAGACATAAAATAATTAGGAGGGACCGAGGGAATTAAACGATAAAAACATAAAAACAATTTTAATTTATTTAAGTATTATTTTTTATTGACTCTATTATCTTAAATTTTTGAATTTTGCCCGACTGTGTTGTTGGAAATGTGTCCATTATTTTTAAAACAGAAGGTACTTTGAAACTAGACAGTTTTCCTTTGCAAAATTCTTTGATTTCCTCCTTTGTAATTGTTTTTCCTTTATTCAGACGTACACAAGCACAAACTTCCTCTCCTAAACGTTCGTGTGGCAAACCGACAACCTGAAATTTTATAGAATTAGCATATAATTTCCATACTACTGATGGAATTTCATACAGCAGTGTCTAAAATACTGGGATGCGTGTTTAAAAAATCTTCAATCTCTTTCGGAAAGATATTTTCCCCGCCTCTAATAATCATATCTTTAATTCTGCCAACAACTTTTCCGTAACCATTCTTCTCCAATACAAATTGATCTCTAAAGTTACAAATCTTCATTTTTAAAAAAATATGTTATATTTAAATTTAGTTTACCCTGTTTTTAGCCACCTTTCATTCGTTATAGTTTCCTTTGTTTTCTCCTCATCTTCGAAGTATCCCAACATGTTTGAATATCCTCGAAGACATAACTCACCCGGTGTTCCAAACGGTACTATTTTACCTTCCAAATCGATTACTTTAGCTTCAACATGTTCTTGAATGCGTCCAACTGTGTAAATACTCTGTTCTAACGAATCCTCAGGAGTTGATTGAAAGACAACACATGTTGTTTCAGACAAACCATAAATTGACTAACCAAAACAAAGAAATAATTTCATAACTCAAAAAAGTACTACAACTTACATTAATTTTCCTAACATTTAAAATATTTTTAACTTGATTAACTAAATTTGGAGTTAATATTGCCCCACCAATAACAGCAATATCTAAACTAATATTTTCTTTTCTCTCTGACTGTTTTGCAACTAAATCAACGTACATTGTTGGAGTACCATGTAAAATAGTACATCTAAAAAAAAATTTAGACAATATTTAAAAAGTGTGGAACTAATCCACAAGTTTACTTTTCTTTAATAATGGCATCAAGTGTCTTGTCAGGTTGATGACTAGGTGATGGAAGTACTAATGTGGCACCATGATTCAATGGTGCACTAATAGTTGCCACAGTACCAAAAGCATGAAATAGAGGTACTTGCGCACAAATTTTATGATGTTTTCTATCAAGTTCATTGCGTTTACCAATAAGATAGCCATTATTGGCTACTGCAAAATGGCTTACAAGAGCTGCTTTCGGTTTGCCAGTAGTACCCTAAAGAAATTTACGTATTATTTATTAAAAATTTAATTGGTACTACTAACCGAGGTGAATTGAATATTGCAAGGCTCGTCAATTTGGATTTCTCTTTGCAATTTTTGGACGGCTTCAATTCTAGAAGGATTTGATAAATTAAGAATGTCAGTGTATTTGAAAGTACCCCTAAAAGTAAATCAATGAAACGCTGGCGAAAAAGTAAATAGTTATGTGTAGTACTTCAAATCTTGATCAGAAATTCGAATTACACTTTCCAATGATGGCACTTTTGCACATTTTAATTTTCCAGCATCGCAATTAACTAATTCCGGTGCACAAATTTTTAAAGTTTCATAAAAGTCTTTACTTCTATATTTATCTGTACACAAAATTGCCTTAATTCGTACTTTATTAATACAATATTCAATTTCTTGAGCTTCATAAACAGGATTTAACGCCACCTAAAGTACTTTAGATTATAAGTTAACATTAACTGGTTATTTTTGATCGTTTTTACCATAACAAGACCAGCACGTGCACAAGCCATTTTACTAATATACCATTCAGCTAAATTTGGTGCCCACAAACCCAACATATCACCCTTTTGCAATCCAATAGCCTGAAAACCTGCTGCCAATTCATTTGCTTGCTTTAAAACTTCCCTAAAAGTGTAACGAAGATTTTGGTGACAAGAAATCACCGCTTCTCTGTCACCATATTTTTCACTAGTTTCTTCAAGAAGTGCCCCAATGGTTAAGGGCCTTAAGGGTGCACTTCCTACATTATGGACGTAACTTAAGTCACTTAAACACCTAGCTGCTCTATGAATTAGAAAACTTATTATTTTAATGTTAATTAATTATCAAATAAAAATACTTAATTGCAGATTTATTTCGTAAGAATTTTATTTTTGAAAACATGGTATAAATTAGTTTATGATACTGTCTCGGAAACGTTCAAACAAATTCTGATTAAAATTTACTGACCTTCGAAGTTAAGTATTGTTATTGTATTAATTTGCCTGATAATTCTAATGCTAGAGTAATCTTTTAATAGTGTATATTATAGTATTATAAACGTAATCTTTACATGTCAAAAGTCCTTCAATCACGCACAGATAAAATAAAGCAAGGATATTACAACAGTAGGTACTAATAATGTTTAAATTGATGTTAACGAGTTAGGAATGGTGGACGAGCATTTGTATCAACAAAACAAAGTCCTGTTAAATTTTTTGTAACTTCTTCGGCCCCAAAAGAGAATTCCTGCGAACTGGTGCATAATTCGTTTAAATAGATATCGTACCACGTATCACATTTGCGACATTTAAATTTTCCATCGTTTATGGCTTCAATAAAGTAATAACAGCTTCGACTGTGACTGCAAAATGCTTTACGACACACAATTTTGATAAGTCTCTTATCTAGAAATTACGTACAGTTTTGTATAAATTCACCAACTCCTTCGATATGTAAATTATTTTCTAGACAACCAGGCTGTATTCGACTACCACCGTTCATAAACACGTCCAAAGTACCAATGGTGCCATCGTAGCCGTAGTACCCAGCATCTGTATGAATTGCAACAACAATTTCTGCATCGTTTTTGTTTAATTTGTCATTTTCCGTGATGAAATTATTGTGAAAATACGGTCCAGCTGGATCCAGAGCTGTAATTCTGGCAATTTTGTTGCCAGTTGCATTGAAAACTGTTTTTCCTGCAAAACCAGCCACATGCGATCCTAAAGAATGCCCTAAAATGTGTACCATTTCCAATGGATAATTTTGTGATAAAATAAACTCTCCTATAAGTTTTCCCACTAGTTTTGTATTAATTGCTGAAGAAATGTAAGAAGAACGAGCTGGACGTTCCCAGTCGACTTGAATTACATTGAAATCGCCTTTTTTCAGATATTCTTCAGTCATTCTATCGTACCACGTTTTTGAATGGTTTTCAATCCAGCCGTGAATCAAAAATTTAACTGGTTTCGTTCGGTCTAACTTTGTTTCTGAATTCAAAAATTCTTCTTTTGGATTACTGCGGCTGTAAAGGAAGAATTTTACGTCAGATGGGTAGACATCATCTGGTCGGATTTGGGAAACATCTTCAGCAAGTCTTAGTAAATCGTTGATGCTCATATCTTTCATGTCTTTGCCATAAACTGTGCCTGAAGGACGGTAGTTTGAAGAAGTTAACAGAAAATTTAATTCGAAACTCACAATATTGAAGAATTAAACAAAGATAAAAGTGTTTGGAATTCATGGTTTTCAACTGAAAGTATTTTAGATGAGTTTTTTTATTTAAATAAACAAAACTTCGGGTAATTTGTTTATGTAAAATAGGAAATAAAAATTGTTGTTAAATTGGTCACGTAATATTTTTATTAAATGAATAAAATTGTTAATAATTACATTGTTTTCTTGAATTTAAATAATTTAAAAATGTAAAAAAATTAAATTTGTTCTTGAAGATTATATCTTGAAGAACGGTAAGTAAATCCTTGAACTTTACAACGATGTAGACCAAGACTTACAAGTTCAAATACCAGACACTTTCTTTTCACGATTATATCTTCATATGTGCAAGTATTTGTCGATAAATCACAAATTTTCTAATAAATTTACATTGAAAAATAAAATCATAAAAGCATATTAAAACTCGAACAACAACATTGTAAAATTGCATATAATGTTTGTCCTCTTTGCATTTTAATCAACAACCAACTCATTATCGTATCGTACGCTCTAATTCAATTAAATGTAATTAATTAGTTATAAAGTACAAATATTACGATACTCTATGCCGCATTTTAACACCTGAACAAAAAGTAGGGGAAATAATATTGGAAACTGGAAATAATTTTGCAATATTACGTACACACACATCTTGGTTCTTGGCCTATTTTGTTCTTCAACAACAACGACTCAAATCTATGCCACTTTTACTTTCTTTAACCAACTGAACACAATCATCATCAGTCAGCAAGAATTTGATAATAAATTTGTATAGAAAGTTGAAAAGTGAAATTTTCGGTGTGCGACAACAATTCAAGAATTTTTAAGGTAAAATTAATAAATTATTATTTAAAATTTATTCCGAATTATTGAAAATTCATTTCCTACAATTTTTTGCGATGCTGTGGGATGATTTCCTCAAAGTTGTCGTTCTCATTTACAAGGTGATCGAGATATAAAAAAGGACAACTTAAAGGGTATAATTAAACATCTCAAACAAAACATTTCCTATTATTTATTAATAGAAAAAACTAAATAATCGATTTAAATAATGACGTTAAATATTGGAAAAATATTAAACTAATACAAAGTACGAGTACATCAAAAAAAAAGAGTAATTTTATCTATAAATATTATATTACAAAATGTACGTGTATGGAATTTATTTTGCTGAAGAAACAATTCATTTATACTCATAAAGTAACTGTTTTTGTGCCACCACCAATCCCCATCCAAAGTAATTTCTTCTATTTTATTGTAGTCGAAAGTCAATAACCGCTGTTTGCACAAAATATTTAAACATTTTGTAGTATTTTAGTTAACGACCTTGCATTAATACCCATAATTTTCTTCGTTCCTTTTCAGAATGTTAGTAATTGGCATTGATTCATATTTAATATTCCAAGCTGTGCTATTGCTTGGTATAGCACTATTCAGTTTCTTGTTCTTGTTGAAAGTGTATGCATACGTAACTTGTGGTTATTTTCATGATAAAGTTAGAATGGATGGTAAAACGGTAATAATTACGGGCGCAACTGGTGGTATTGGATATGAAACGGCCAAAGAATTAGCGAAACGTGGTGCCCGTGTTGTAATGGCATGCAGGAATTTGGAAAGTGCTGAAAAAGTTAAAGGTGAGATCAAACAATGGTCAAATAACAAAATTACATCCGCTTTTCTTGTAGACGAAATTGTAAAATTGACAAAAAACGAAAACGTTGTTACTAAAAAATTGGATTTGAGTTCGCAAAAATCGATACGTGAATTTGCGGCGAATATTTTACAGTCCGAACAAAGGCTAGACGTTCTTATACATAATGCTGGTACTGCTGAGATGAAGTACCAAAAAACTGACGATGGAATTGAACTGACAATGGCAACAAACCATTTTGGACCGTTCCTTTTAACGCATCTTCTCATCGGTACTTGTTCGTCATTTTCTTGTCCAATTTTAACAAATTCATTTGCAGATTTATTAAAACGTTCCGGTCCCAGCAGGATTGTAGTGGTGGCTTCTGAATTGTACCGTCTCGCTTGTTTGAATTTGGATAAAATCAATCCACAATCAGCATGGTGTCCAGCTTACTATTATTACGTATCGAAATACGCAAACTTTTGCTTCACTTTTGAATTAGCCAGACGTTTAGAAGGTACAAATGTAACAGCGAATTGTCTGCATCCCGGCATGATTGATTCGGGAATATGGAGAAATGTTCCAGCACCATTATCGTGGCCATTGCAACTGATTGTGAAGACATTCTTTAAAACACCGGAACAAGGATGTCAGACTAGCGTTTATCTGGCATGTTCCAGTGAAGTGGAAGGTGTTACTGGGAAATATTTTATGGATTGCAAAGAGAGAGATGTTAGTTCTGGTGCTAAGGATGTGGAAAAAGCGAAGAAATTGTGGGAATTGAGTCAGAAGTTCAGTAATTTGACACCAAATGATCCCAAAATTTAGGTCTAAGAGATATTGTAAAATTTAATCACTTATTGTTAATATTTTTTGTTACTGTAAAATAAATATCTATAGATATTAATCTTGTGTACTAATTGGATTTTATTTAAATTACGGAAAAATTACAGCGGAAGAAACTTTTAATATTTGAAAGATGAAGGTTTATTTTTTTGAATTTTTATGCAAATTAACACTATAACAGGTTTTACATTTGGTTATATAATTGAATGTGGAGCATAAAACAATTTTTTTCACGAAATACTAACAAGTTCGTGAAAATATAGTAAGTTACGAGAAATATCTGAAATCATTTTATATACAGAAGGTCGTAGTGTTTTTCTAGAACAACAAATATCGATATATAAATTATATACTTAATTAACAATAATTAATAAATAGGCTGTCACCGGATGATTACAATAATAAACAATAAAAACATTTAACATCTATAAAAGTCATACGTCAGCAAAATTCTTGTACTTCATCCCATTCATTAATTTAAATCGTAGAAATAAAATGGCTTGTACAAATCTTGATATCGAAGTAAATTACGAAGACCTACCGAAACCGCCACCGGCAGATTTATCGAAAAAATTAAAAAAATTCAAATTCAATAACTGGCGTATAAATGTTCTGGCAATACCAGACTATTTCCGACCTAAATATGTACCGGAGATAGCGAAACCAAAAGGGCCATGGACAAAACCACAAATAAAACTGACAAAAGAAACGGAATATTTTACTCGCATTTTGTCCCATCCCAAAGTCAGGACTTTAATTTACAGTCGAAATGCATTTGGTTACTTTAAGGGTGACAAATATATAAACAGAATAAATTCATACATAGAAGAATCCTTTAAAACGCCTTACAATTACGTAAACTACGTTATGAGAAATAAGGAAAGGAAACGAATGAATGCTAAAAAAGAGAAAAAATCGAAAATACAAATCGATTTCGAACGTATATTTAAACTTGCAAAAGCGAAAGAAATTCGTAGACCAACAGTTAAAACTAAAAAGAAGAAAATATTCAGTAATTTCGGTCATTTGAACGAATTAGCAGTTCCAAAATTTGTTACAAAAATTAACGATCCTTCACTCCCCCCACCTCCACTAGTAATTCAAATAAAATACAAAGAATTGTCAATTTTTAAACAAATTCCATTTCAGATCAATCCTGAAGCATTAAAATACGAAGCAACTGAACGTATTCGAGAATTGGCAGCCCTTCCAAATCATTGGCTAAACATTCCACCACCGAAAATACCCGGTTACGTTGAAAGGGGGGCTCTACTTTACAATAGTTCGTTAAAAAATACTTAAATTGATTCTTTTCATTTTAATAAAACTATTTTAGTTTCGGAACGTACGGAAACACTTTCAATACCGAAAAAACAACGCCAAAAATCAACCGATGATGAAAATACAATGTGGACGATTTCACCAAACGCATTAAAATATAAAGCATCACAAAGAATCATCGATTTAGCAAAACCAAGAGAACGAGATTAAATAAAACTTTTACATTATTTACAATCGATTTTATTTTTATAGTTAATATGGACGCAAATAAGACATTTACACAACATAATTAAGTCGATTCAATTTACAAAAAAAAAAGAAGATTGTTCCATCAAATTGATTCAATTTAATTATGTTATGTTAAAAAGTAGTTTAACAAATTAAGCATAGAAAAAAAATACTAACTAACGTATATAAAAATCACAAAAAGTATAACATTATAACATTAGAAATAGTATTTCTTAAAAAAAAGTTATGTTGTAAATTGGATACTAATAAAAGTAATAAATAAAATGATATCACCTAAAAAAATGGAAAAATTTATACCCTTCAGTTTTTTTAATTATTTTTCCCTATTTAATAGTATTTAACAATCATTATAAAATATTAATTCTCATTTTTCTCATAATTAACTAATTTAAGTACAATTTTCAATGATTAAAACCATATTGTAGTTTTTATAATTATTTACAATGAAAAGATTGTGTAGTTTTTGTCTTTCGTGAAAAGATAATTCACTAAAAATATATATTATGTATACATCTAAAAATCTAAATATGTAGAAAATATTATTACACATTTTTTTTTCACACAAAAAGTCTAGAATAGAAAATAGACTTAGTTATACTGTATATTCTTAATAAATTATGCAACAATATTAAAAAAAAAAGAAGAAAAAAGAAAAATAAAAATTTTAAGTCCATTCATATTTCCGTCAATCCCAAATGTCTGTTGGGAAATTATTTACTTCCGTTTGTTCTTGTACTGGATTTCCATCGATATTGTACGATAAACGTATCCTCATACGCAACAAATTCTTTTTTAATTAGAGAAAAAAATCATTACAACAAAATCATTCATCATGAAAATCAATAAAAACTTACCTTTCCGGGATTTGTTACGCGCAATACTTGCGTTACATTACCATTTGGTAATAAAACTGTACCAGACGGTGATAACATTTGCAATTGGAATGTCTACAAAGTATTTTTAATGTTAAATTAATTTTTTTTTAAACAAATTTTTGTAAATTTACCCTAGGAACAGCTGCTTGGAATAAAAAGTCAGTCATATTTGATAAGGTATTGTTGGTTGCCGTTACATTTATTGTAATTGTATTATTATCGGACATTTTTTCTAATTGAAATACGATTTTTAAACCATCTTTATCGAAGGCAGTTATTACAGGCACATCCAATTCTAATATAAAATCAATCAAACAATATAAAACAACAATTTCTCTATGAAAAACTTACCATTAACTGTATTATTCGTACTGAATAAATCATCACTAAGTATATTTTGGTTATTAATAACATTTACCATATTACTATTATTATTTTCCAAAATTAAACCCAATTCATTATTTGATGTACCAGTTATTGGTTGTGTTAATGTTGTTGTTGTTTGTATTGGATCTAAACTTAATAAATCTAACAGATCTTGATTATTTGTTGCTGTTTGATTGTTTGTTTCGATACTTTGTTGTATTGTTACATTATTTGGCTTTATTATATCCATATCGAAGCCATCATTACCACCCAACAAATCCAATAAGACATTCTTAAAAAAACAACAGTTTAATAAATTTTTAACAACAAAAAACGTACAATAATTACCGTTTCATTGCTAATAACATGCTGTGGACTTTCTTCAGTCGATTTACTTTCAATTTCAATATCACCATTCGTATGTATATCACTTGATTGTCGAACAACTTCCATTGGTGGCATACGTTCTAATAATCCTGGCCTTAAATGTGCATATTTACCAAATAATTGCGTAAATTCAACACCACGCTGTTGTAATTCTATATATAAACTCGAACAGAACGAACTTACAATCTGTTGTATTTTACTAAAAAAGACTAATAAGTCCCCAAAAACGTTTTTACAACATTTATAACTTACTTATTCGTATTATTAAATCTCGTACTAAGTTTAATAAGTGACATTAATGCATATTGTTTAGTTGTTGGAGTATTTTGTGGTGACCAAAGCAACTTTTGATACAAATCTATCACATCATCCTCGTTTGGTGGTGGCACATTTTGATCTTCTTCAATAGATGCTTGCAATAACATGTCACCGTATTCGCCAATCGACCAAACAGCAACTTGAATCAGTGGTTGTCGATTCATCAGGTCCTCACTTAATGCTTTATACAAATTTAATGTTATATAGGCCTGTTGATTGGTACTATCTGATATTAATTGAATTGTTGACGTAATTACATCGTCACGCACGTAATTACCAGCCTAATAAATTGTACAATAAAACCACATTCTATTGGTATTGTTACGAAAATACTTACGGCAACTAAAACTTTCAACAATGTATCCAAATGCCATCGTTTATTCGGCGCATAACGTTCCGCCGAATTGACAATATTCGATGAACATTGCGCTTTGAATTCAGCATCAGCTTTCTCTAAAAATTGTAACAATTCCTTCATCATTGTACGTATATTTTGTGAATTGATTAAAGCAAATGATAATTCCATTGCACGTTTCCTTATCGACACATCTGGATCTTTTAAACATTCTAATATTGTAGAACGATGTCGTTGCACAGCTGACGTGTCTACATGCACTGTACGCAACAATGTGTTCAATGCAACGTAACGTATATTTTTATCATTGTTCAATAAAAATCTTCCTAATATGTTAACAGCTAAAACTCTTAAACCACCCTCGGATTTTATGTCCATTATTGATAATACTGTTTCATATAATATTGTATTGCCGACATTTTTACTTGTTTCAGTATTTGTTGCTACTTGGGCCAATATATCGTTCATTGCTTCCGATGTATCAGCATCGTTTATACCCAAAACGCGAAGAAGTTTCAAGATTTTCACCTAAAATACGTGTATTGTTAGTTGCATAACTTTAAAATAGAAAAATTTGGAATTTTATTAAAAAGTTAAATAACATATTTAATCACATTAAGAAAAAATAAATAATAGCAAAAGTCCATTTGATTTTAAAAATAGTGATTACTAGCTTAGTTTTTGAAAAGAGTTTAAATGACATAACCTAACTTTTTAACCAAAAGCCCCTTTACCTGTAAAAATGGGTCACTAATGCCAGATACATCATGTTCTGGTGAATAACCAGCCAAAATAAGATTTTTCAATATGCGAACTAAATTTGGAACAATCTAAAAACAAAAAATTAAAATAATATTTACAATTATGTATCAGGTAGAATTAATTAAAGATTACTTTTTTGAAGTGATTCAGCGTATCAGGACTATTTTCACACATTTCCGTAATTAATGTAACACCAGTAATTAAAACACCTGCAACAAATACATAAATAAACAAAACACCAACTATATTAAACTGATTCTACCATGATTTTTCTCTGATAATAAACTTCTAGTGGCTGGTAAGAAAATTTCCATCAATTCAGGCACTCTTTTTATAATACGAAATGCACATAATGCAGCTTTTTTTCGTATATAAGCATTTGGTGATTTCATTAAACGTTCCACTTCACCAGCCAAATCTCTAGCCATTTCGGGCGACGCAATTGCACCTAATGTACAAAGTGCTAAACCGACAACAAACTGTACAGTCGAATTCAAGTCACTAAAACCGAAAAAAAATATTCAATATTTGTAAACAATTAATTTCCGGTTGTAATACTTTTTCAAACAATTAGTTATTAACAGATGTACATCCTGTCGTTCGTCCAACAACAGCATAGCGCCTAAATACCCGATACGTTTATCGGTAAATCGTGTACTGGCGATCAATTTTAAACATTCCAATTGTCCAAAATGGGCCGGATAGCCGAGCATATGAATGTAGAGTAGTTTGGCAATATTTCGACACCTGAACAAATTAAACAATTATTCAATATAGATTCAATTAAAAACAAGGTTAATTGAATAATCGACCTCCATACGGAATCCTCTTCTCTGAACGTTGATCGAATATAGGCGCATTCTTTATTGACGACACTTCGTTCTTCAGCGGCTGTTCGAGCAGCCCTAATTTGTCGAATTAAGTCGCGTAGACGCATCGGTGTTGGCATACGAACTGGAAAAACATCTCAATCACAATCCAATACCACCGAAAAATGGTTTTTACATCAAATGAAATCAATTCTTACCCCTTTCAATAGCTTCGTTAACAACTTGTTTAATTGTGGCCATATTAAAGGCTGGATTAAATCTAAAATTATTAATACTTGTTTAATGCATGCACTACAAACTAAACTAAATGTTAATTTATTGAATTACCCATGTTCTGAAGCGTTCATATTTTATAATTTTCTAGTTTTTCCAAAAAGAAATGAATGACAACACAGTGCAAATTAGGTTAATTGCAAGCAAACATTTATAAAACAAAATCGTACACTCAGTTCTGTTGTAAAGCTAAAAACACTGCACTCAATTAAAACAATAATATATATTAAAAAGGATGGTGCTTAGAAAATGATAATAATTTGTGAAAAGAAAACAGTTTTTTGGTTTTTTTCTCAATTTTCCGAACAATTCACCTGCTTTCGAGCAATTGTCATACAATTTGTAGAAAATTTACATACAAATTAAACTTAATAATAATTGTAATTATTGTAACAAAACTAAAATTATTATATACAAATAATTAACAATATTTTTTTAATAATTTTGTCACCATTTCCAACTAATTTGACGTTTTTATAATGATATATTTTGCAATATGGCCGGTATGACTGTGACGTCATATAAGTTGACGTGAAAATTTTCAATTTTAAATTATTTCAATTAATTTGCACAACAAATAAAACCACAAATTGACCATTAATCACTTTCGATTTACATAATTTAGTGATAATTTCTTTTGTAGTTAAATAAAACGATTTTTTTACACCTATTTACGTTTTCTATACAGGTGAATTGAAATGAACTATAATCTTTTATTCTTTTCTAATTCTATAAGAATGTAAAGGATAGCTATAGTGATCGGATTAAAAAAGGAATACAGGTGTAAAACAGAAGTAATTTGAATGAAAATATAAAAATTTTTGGGAAAAATCACAAGTTTTACCTTCTATTGGCCTCAGGTGGCAATACACTCCAATCAGATTCATAGTAAGGAAACATATTCTCACATAAAGAGCGTTAAAATAAGAAAGTTTTTTAATGAAATCAACACAACACTTTTTCAGTCCTATTTTCTACCCGTAACTTTGATAATAAACATGAGATAAGGAAATTTACGTTGCTTTATCAATCGTAAATCATTTATCAAGCGTATTTGGAAAAAATAATTACATTATTCAGTTTGAATAATTCATTTATCCATTTTTATAATAAAAAATATACTTAAAAATAATTTACAATTATAATTAGCTTTGTTTTTACAAAAGCGCGATATATTACAGTAAATATTTATTTTAATAAATTAATTGTCTTCTGCGTTACGTGGTAGTCTTATAAAACTATTCTTTTTAATGCAATCAACCAGCCAACGGATTCCCTCATCGACACCGTCACCAGTTAGGGCTGAAACTGGCATAACCATGCAGTCTCGTTTCCCAATTAAATGAGCGTTTTTGTTAAATATTGGTTTAACTTCCCTAACGCCCATGCATTCCGGAATATCTTGTTTGTTTGCTAACACTAGCAATGGAATACCTTTTAGATTATCACTAGCAATCATTTTATCTACAAAACAAATAAAAGTTGAGCAATTTTTATTGCAGATTGCGATAAAAAAGCATTTACCAAATATTTCTTTTGATTCGTCTATTCGATCCCTATCTGACGAATCAACAATGTAGATAATTGCATGGGATTCTTCGTAATACTACAATATAAAAGATATTATTTTACGCTTAAAAAACTTTATTTATTTGTTATACTTTGTCCCATAACGACTGAAGTTCACTTTGGCCCCCCAAATCCCAAAAATTCAGTGTAATACCGCCTACATCTATTTTGCCTATATTTAAACCGACTGTGGTTGTAATTTTCGAGGATGGAATGCCAGTGTAGTTCTTTGTTAATTTCGTTTTAGCTGCCTCTAAATAGGTCTACAAAAAAATTAGTTTATTCAATTGTAAAATCAATAATAGCGTTATTACCGTTTTCCCTGCATTGTCCAGACCTAATATAAGTACACAATACTCATCTTTTTGTACTAAATACTTATAAAAACCATATAATAGTGTGTACATATTTATTCAGATAATAAATTGAGGTTATGTTTAATTTTGGGGCCCACGGGTAATTTTTAATTTAGATACCCGGTCAGTGCGCTCGGTTGCCACCCCTGACGTCACAAAAGCGCGTTAAGTGATTGGTGGACTAGAATCCCTAAAAATTTAAAATAGAAGAATTTTTACTTTATAATAACTTATGGTAGTTCTTTATTTTAATTAACAGAAAAATTGAAATGCAATATATCATTATATTGACAAGGATAAAATGCGAGACTTACTTTCTAGGATAAGAATTTTAAATATGTATGTGGAGCTCTGCGGGTGAAATAGAAGTGCAACAGGCTTTGAATTAATTCCGGCTTGAATTGTTCTCTTAATTAAATTGGGGCCTAAATTGTTATAATTAAACAATAAACGATTGTTTACGATTGTAGTAAATAATAGTTCTATATTTATGAGCTCATAATAAAAACAAATTTACTTTGTAGATTAATTTATAGACGTTAAAAAACATTATGTTCTAAATGCATCTAGCGCCATCAATTATATAAAGTCGAAGCAAATAACGAATTTAATTTTTAAACAAATTTATTTAATAAAAAATGCAAAATCACAAATATTGTTAAATTACCAGTCTGTTAGTTTTGAAGAACAACTTTGAGAACAATTTCCGCACTGTTTACTTCGAAAATAGTAGTCGTGTGGATTTTCGATATTGGCATTTAACTTATTTTTATGTGTAAAATTAAAAAAGGCAGTACAAGCCTCAATATAATTGTCACTTGATACTAAATTAATAATTTCATTACATTCTTCTATTGGTAAAAATTTCCCCAAAAGCCACTTTAATCTATCGTGACTAAAGGTACGATATGGACATCCGTGGTCTTGCATGGGCCCCACTTTCATTCCAATCACATAATCACAACTATATGGCTCATATGGCATCTTCCTTCCCACCATACCATATTGATGTTTGAATAAATATTCATACTTCCGGTTGTAAAAGTCGAGAGACATCTTTTTCGTAAACTCTTGGCGCCAGTAAGATAAAGCATCTGTATAAGGCATACCAATTGTGTACAAAAACACACCGAGTTGCATTTTGGAGTCGTACTTTAAATGATGATTGGCACGTAATCGAGAATGCAGATAAAGAGAACATAATGGAAAATGTTGAACAGCTTGTTCGTTTATATTTTCTAGTGTAATTTCATTATAATCCAAATAACTTAAATTAGGACCGATTTTTGGTATTGGTAAATTGTTTATTAGCATTAATATTCTAGAATCAAGGCATTTAAATGCAATTTTTAAGTGTTTTGTCCATTTCTTCTCCAAACAACTCTTTACTACTTGCAGTAACAGATTTTTCGAGAAATAAGCAACCCCATCAATTAGCAATAGTTCTCTATTTCTTACAATTGAAGGGCATTTAGTCCAATCAATTCGATAAATGTTTGTTTCTGCAAAATTATCGCTTATATTTGGTTCGTTTGCGATTAACAGATCCTTAAACTGTTGTTTATCATTATTATCAATTAATTCTATATTAAAGTTTGATTTACTAAAATCCTGGCAAATTTCTTCACTATTATATAAATATCTAAAGTGAAACCATTGTAATTCACGCTCTAAAAAATATTTTTGGCTTTCTCTATTTCTTCGACTGTACGCTATAATCAGATACCAAAAGGATAAATAATCAATTCTTAGTTCCTCTTCATCACAAGAAGTTAAAAGCCGGTTGAAATGTACACATAAAGGCAGGATTTCATTTTCAATGGAAGAAACCCATTCAGGAGTATAGGCCTCTTCTAAAACGTTGTTTAACAATTTATATAGCTCTACACGCTCTGTACATGCCTTTATAATATCATTTTTATGAAAGCCACCCTCGAGGGGTGTTTGATAAGTACATAATGTACCGTAATAATATTTTTTTGCCATTCAGTTTGATTTGATGATTTAAAAAAAGTAGGGTTATATTTGGGTTATATTATAAAAAACAAATTCAGACAACCAGCAAAACACATAACAAATATTGTGTAAATTTTTAATGTTTTGATTATTTTTTACAATAAACATTTATTACATGGACGATACATAATTTCTTTTTTAGGTACAAAATACTGAAAATTTTCGTTTTATTTTTGATTGCACATTCAGTCAATTAAAATATAAATGTTATTTTAAAACACATTGTATCCCACATATTCGTGCATATAGAATAAAAGTATAGACTATAGAGAATAACATTTACACATTTATCAGTCATAAAAAGTACAACATACAATAATACACAAAATGACCTTAACTAATTCATGTATGTTAAAACATGAAAAGATCCCTAAAGTAAGATAACAATTTATTATGAATTTTCTCCCCTTTTTTTATGTTTTTTTTGTTGTCGTATATAATGTGTTTGCATGCAAATTTACAATAAAATTTAAGCGTATGCTTCACGACGCAACTGGTTTTTAATTGAACTTGATAGACATAAAGCAAATATGGCACCAATAAGCTAAAAAAATGGAACAATTGTACTATTTTACCGGAAAATAATCAATAATGCATACCTCAATCGAAGCAATTGCGGCTGCTAAAATTCCCAATAAATCCAGCCCATTTTTGAACCACGAATAAGCCGCATCTGTACATCCAGTTCTGTAACAATCTCCAGAAGATATGGTGCAGTTTTTGCCACTGCTACAACAAGAATTCGGCAGGGTTTTATTATCCCATTTCCAATCTTTAGCATCGTTAACGCCGCAACATTTTAACTAAAATTAAATCTTTAAATTTCACTTATATTTAGTTTTGTAAGCACGTACGAAGCTCTGCATGAAATCGAATTCCTCTTGAATCGTTTTCGATTCATTGTAATTGTTGAACGACTTTTCAATAACTTGTTTTACACTGGCTTTCAAGTCTTGTGTGTCTCCAACTTGTAAAAAAGCGTAAGCAGCTATTGCCACTTGGACGATTAATAATGTAAGCAATATTATTGCAAACTGGAATCAATGCGAATTAAAAAACCATTCATTTTAACAAATTATTACCAGTTTTTACCGTTGTTAGCATACATGTACTTTCTTTAATCGCTCCACAACAACCAAAGAATGCTGTAATGAAAATTATGGATCCGATAATGATTAAAATGATGGGTGGCAGGTCTAAATGGTATTTGTCTGGTATAAATGTGTAAATATCATTGTTTTTCAGCTTTAGAAGGATTCCTACTCCTAAAATTGCACCACCGGCAATCTGAAAATTTGAAAAACATATTGAGACATACATATTTCTAAACATAATTCAATTATAACTTGATTATTAACAGTGGTTTAAATATTTTTAAAATAAAATTACATAATGGGTAAATGCAAAAGTTAAAAAATAAAAATTCAAAAATTGCATTGTTGGTTGCCTACATAGGCGGGTAATTCAGAAAATTTCAAATAATTTGTTTTTGAAATCCATAATCTATAATCTAAAAATAGCCCTTTATCGAATTGGTATTAATGAAAAAACGCCCTAATATTATACCAGCGATAACAATAAACAAAACAAACTATATATTCTTGACCCATTTCTATAATAATGCCAGAAAAAATCAATAATAAACAAATTAAATATTAATAATAAAAAAACGGTTACACTCTCACGTATTCCCCTTCAAGTTCTTTGTGTAATAAAACTAGAACTAAATATTGATTAAGTTTTTATATTCTTTTCATTAAATAAAATTGAATTTTTTACTATTAGGTCAGCATGATTGTGTTTCAATTCTTAATTTTTTTTTATCCAATTATGGTTCGAGAGGATATTGTAATACAGGTGTAACAAATTAATTATGTTTTAGGAGGAAATAAACTACCTGTAAAAAATGTGACTCATGAAACTTATGTTACGTGAAAATATTTTTTATGGTGTGCATTTCCTGCTACCTACAGTTTAGCCGGAAATAAATATTTACACAGACTTCAACATATAACGACAATAAAAGACTATTTTCGACTGTTTTAAAAGTCTTTTATTCGAAAGAATGAAAAATATGCGCATTTCTAGAACCATAAACGAACCCGTGATTTGATAAAGTGTTTGTAATTTATTATACTTACAGCGAAAACTAGATTAAAAAAGAAAACTAAATATTTAACAACAGTTGTAGAACAGCCCATTTTCGTTTAAAAATTGAATTATTTACAAATTTTTATTAAAATAATTCAATTAAATCGAACACATAAACACACAACCAAGACCAAACGACTTGTATATTGTTTCACGAAACGCGCACCGGACAAAAATAATTATTTTGAAGCAACGACGTGTACAGTTAAAATACTAACGGCTGACTGACTGTATAAATGTAAATAAACACACGTTAAAACGGTGTACGATCAGTTTACTCAACAAACGCAAAATGCAAATAAATTATTTAACAATAAAAATACAACAACGCTCGTCTTATGAAACTGGTTTGTTGCATTTGACGTTACTAAGGAGACGTCAATTTCATAAATTTATTCATTTCTGTTCAATTAATTAATAAATTCATGTTTAATCAATCCAATAAGGTCAACTGTAAGCTTTTGGACTTAAATTCAAACAAACTTTTCCTCTACTATTTAAACAAATTTATTTCTTTAACATATTTAGTAAACAAATGGAATAAGAGCTTTGCGTGTTTTTGGAAAATTATCAAAGTTCTTCTTGTACCACCAGTGTGTTAATAAAATCGTTTCAATTTGATTTGAAAACACCCAGAAAAAAGCGTAAATGTACGTTCGATTTCCGAACAATAATAAATGTAATAAATAATACATCAATATTTCAGTGGTTTGATGTGGTGCTGTTAAATACTTAAATAAATCACCATGTGGTATTTTATGTTTTTCAGATACAATTGCACCTGTAAAATAATCAATTTTATATTATTATTTCACACAATTTTATTACAACCTTTTTCGTTTTTACGTAAATTGGCCAGAATTACAGTACAGACATGCTGGTGGTACCAAGCCCATAAAAACAACAAAATGTACCCAAAATCAAATAAACCAACGTCCCAAGAAGACAGTGAAGCGTTTTTTGAGGGACTGAACTTGGGTGCTTCGCATAGAATTGCTGCTGCAACCGCTGGATAATGTACCATTCCGATTATGTAATGAACAATGTTAATTTTTGCATTTCGGCCAAAAACAGACACAAAATGCGTGTCGTAAAAGCGTCGATATACTTGTAACGTTAACAATACGATTGCTATGTAAGTCTTTGTGGCTGAAACTGAATACGAGCTTAGTGAAATTGTCGAGAAACTTATAATAACTTACTGGTTGCAGTTCTTGATGTTCCACAAACGATATTTAAAGTGATTTCAACCCATTTTGGCACAGACGAACCAAATACGAATACACAAGTTGTCATGTAGAATATATACGTGAAAAAAATGATTGCGAATACATAGAAATGTTTAAATGTTGATTTAGGAACTTCTATAATAAGTTTAGACACCTTTTCTGGATATGCAAATTTTCCATAGCGAAAAACGCGACATAAACATTTTGGCATGTAGGATTCTAGTAAATTAATTAATGTGCCCATAATACACATGGACAATGATAAAAGGGCGAAAAATATCTTAATCAAATTCATTTTATCACAGAATTTTAACTTTTTAGTCTTAAATATGTCGATTAACTGTAAAATCAACAACCGTTGCTTTTCAGTCTATTTCATGCCATCTCTCTTAACATCCCCCAGAAAGTCAAATGTTATCAATTCTAAATCATTTTTGAAGATTTTTTAAGTTAGAATATGTTTAAGTCAGTTTAAATCGAAAATAATTGAAACATTTCGTTAGTGAATAAAATATCGAGGTTATGTTTAAAGTTCAAAAAATAAGAAAAATAAACATTTTTGATTGATTGAATTTTACTTTGTACAATGCTAAATTTTTTAACAAAAACCCTATTACATAAGGAACATTACTAATAGTATTCTAATGATTACAACAGATATAATTCAAAATATTTTCTTACCACTGTATAATGTGTTGCCTAACTATAAACTATCAATTAATTAAATCACCCGGTAAAATCACATCAATTAAAATGTTGCCAACCATACAAACTACTAAATATCTAAGTAGAAAAAATTTTTTAAACATAAACACGAAAATTTAATAATACGAATTCCACTGAATAATTATACATTTTATTATACAATCCAAATTCAAATAAAAACAGTATAATTTTGTACTTTACATCGCAAACAAATCATGAATTAAAAACTTATTCTATAGCATCCTCCTCTGGAACTTCAATATTCTTACTTCTTAAATAAATTTCCAACAATTGTATTTTCCTTTGTTCTAAACGTAGTTTTTCTTTAGCAATTTCCATTTTATCTTCATGTCGTTTCCTTTTCTGTTCACGAAAATCTCTTAATTCGTTTCGTAATCTTCTACTATGATTCGAATTATCCAAACGCTGTTCCAATAAATTTAATTTCCTCTCTTCGATTTGCATCTGTTCACGCTGTAATGCCATTTTCTCGTCATGGCGTTCTTTTTTAATTTCCAAATCACTAAAACGCATTCTTTTACCGTTGCTGGTCGTTTCCAATGTATCATCATCATTATACGCTTCACCATCGTCAGTTTGTAATTCCATAATTGCATCATCGATTTTATCATCGAGTGATTCAATTTTATATTGCGGTGAATTCCGTACAATTTCATCCATATCCTTATAAAACTGAAAACGTGTGGTAAGGTTTGCACCTTGCTTAAAATTCCGATTACGACTTTCTCGCGTAGCCCGATAGGATCTTAGCATATTCTTCCATTTATTTAGACAAATTTTAGCATTTGCATTATATCCGGCTGCCACTAAATCGTTGGCAATATTATCCCAGACGTATTTTTTCGTACGCGGTGAATTAAATTCATTTTGATGATTTTTGTAACTATCCAATAAACAGCGTACTTCATCGTATGCCCATACATGTTTATTTAACGTATCGTCCAATGTGTACGAATTATTGTTGATTAATTCTACTTGCACAGAATCGTCTTCTACTTTAACATTATTACTGGCTTTGGCTTGCAATAAAAGCTTCCTCGCAAATGAGGCATCTAAAAATTCGAATTTATAATTTTTTTTAGATTATTATTTATAATATTGTTTATTTTGTACCAGTCATAACCCTATCAACTTCTTCCTGTGTTAATGATACGAAATACTGCTTTTTCGTTTGGGAATCCTCTAAATAAATTGTTTTGGTAGCGGATGTTGCGGCCGTTGGAATAGTTTCAGTTGTTGCCATAATGCTTTCCAATTATTTTAAATATGATTACAATGAATAGAATTAATGACGAATGAATGGCTTGTACGAGACCCTTTCACCTATCGAATCATTTACATGAAGAATATTAAGAAATTAATGCAGTAGAAATGTTGTTCATGTTTTTTAAATTGAAAATAAGAGTAACTCACAGTTTTGTACGAGATCAACAAATCCAGAACATAGAACAAGCGATTTAAAGTAACCCAAAATCACTTTGACATCCCTTTTGAGAGGAACGCGAACAGTTAAAATGGCGGAGAAGCAAACCTTCCATAGATGGCGGCAAACCTTTTAAATTCATTTATTTATTATACAATGACAAAACTAATAAAATGTCTTCAAAATCACTCTAATACCAATATACCATGTTTGGATTTATATTAAAGAATATAAATTAATTATATAATATTAAATTAAATTAAAAATTTCATTAACTCTTGAGAGATTCCTTTGAATACGTATAGATGGTGCCAGTTGTACGGCTTACTTGTAGATCTCTGTAAATACTGATACTTCATTTTCTTTACAACAAAAATAAATAATTCGTAATAAATTGAAGAAAAAGTTGTTAAACGATTATGTCGAAACCGAGCAGCAGTACGGGCGAAAGCCAAAAACAAATTGCTCAAAAAAATTGGGAAATGGCAAATAACATAGAAGTGGTAAATTCCGTTGATGATATTTACAGATACGATAAAAGACAACAACAAGACATTCTTGTGGCAAAACCATGGGACAAAGAGTACATTTTCAATCATAACACAAATACTTTAATACAAAATACGTATATTTTAGTCCACACTTCTTCAAAGATATAAAAATATCCGCTTTGGCTCTCTTGAAAATGGTAATGCATGCACGTTCTGGTGGAACATTGGAAGTAATGGGCCTAATTTTAGGCAAAGTCGATGGCAATACAATGTTTGTGATGGATTCGTTTGCATTACCAGTTGAGGGCACTGAAACACGCGTAAATGCCCAAGCCCAAGCATACGAATACATGAGTTCATACATAGAAGCGGCTAAATTGGTAATTATTTATAAAAAATTATAAACGCAAATGTATTTATTTGGCGATTTAAGGTGGGACGACAAGAAAACGCCATCGGCTGGTACCACAGCCATCCAGGCTACGGTTGTTGGTTGTCTGGAATCGATGTCAGCACACAAACGCTTAATCAAAACTTCCAAGAACCGTTTGTAGCAATAGTCATCGATCCAGTTCGCACTATTTCAGCTGGAAAAGTTTGTTTAGGAGCTTTTAGAACTTATCCGAAAGTAATTAATCACTACAAGCTTAATTTACGACCGCTAATTAACTATTTTAGGGCTATAAACCAGCTAATGAAGAACCATCTGAATACCAAACAATTCCTTTGAACAAAATCGAAGATTTTGGGGTGCATTGCAAGCAATATTACTCATTAGATGTGTCTTATTTCAAATCAGCTTTAGATAGACGATTATTAGACTCTTTGTGGAACAAATATTGGGTGAATACGTTGAGTTCATCCAGTTTATTAACGAATGCTGATTATACAACTGGACAAATATTCGATTTATCGGAAAAATTGGAACAATCTGAAGTTAATTTGGGACGCAGTGGTTTATTTATTGTTGGTAGAACAGATCCGTTAGAAAAAGGTATTGAAGATAAATTGTTAAAAGCTACAAAAGATAGTTGTAAGACCACAGTTGAGATTATCCATGGGATGATGGCTCAAATGATTAAGGATCGGTTGTTTAATAGTGTTTCGCCCAACAAAAATCCAAGAATGAATTGAATAAATTTCTTATTTGTAATGTTTGTAACTTTGTGATCAATAAAATTATTTAAGAGTGCTTGTTTTTATGATTCATATTTATTTCTTTATTTCATATAAAAAAGAAATGCATGTTTATGTCACTGTTTATGTGCTATTTGATGTGAGTTTTTAAAAATTTTAGTCATTTTTGGAAAACTTAGTTCCATTTGTTGTTTCTTAGATTGGCTACCATGATTGGCACATTTAAAATAAAACGTCAGTCACTGTCAAATAATGCATCATTCAATAAAAAATGTTGAAGAGTTCAAGTTGTACGTACTAAAAAGTATTTAAGTGATGTTTTAATAAAACTACTTAATTTTTTTAAAATAAAATTCATTAAATAAAATGGCCACAAAATTTGTAAGATATCCAAAACATGTTTCTAACCTTTTCAAAACACTAACAGACCAAAATATTCCACAAAACACAAAACTAACAACACAAAATAAAATTTTAAACGAATTTAATTGTACGTATAATCCGAAGAATGTTAATTTTAATGTAAATAAGTGTAAATTTAGTGTAA
>SSSI01004520.1:0-15517 GCA_004796505.1 Oryzaephilus surinamensis | reverse complement strand
TGGGTGAATACGTTGAGTTCATCCAGTTTATTAACGAATGCTGATTATACAACTGGACAAATATTCGATTTATCTGAAAAATTGGAACAATCTGAAGTTAATTTGGGACGTAGTGGTTTATTTATTGTTGGTAGAACAGATCCGTTAGAAAAAGGTATTGAAGATAAATTGTTAAAAGCTACAAAAGATAGTTGTAAGACCACAGTTGAGATTATCCATGGGATGATGGCTCAAATGATTAAGGATCGGTTGTTTAATAGTGTTTCGCCCAACAAAAATCCAAGAATGAATTGAATAAATTTCTTATTTGTAACTTTGTGATTAATAAAATTATTTAAGAGTGCTTGTTTTTATGATTCATATTTATTTCTTATAAAAAAGAAATGCATGTTTATGTGCTAAAATCTGTCTCAATTCTATGTGCACACCAGATTTTGTGTGGTACTCACTGCGTGGCTGGCAACAAAATTCCGTGTTACCGATTGTCAATCAAATTTTGAAATAGATGACAGTTTATATTTTCAATTAAATTTAAATATACAATTTATAATACAAATTCACTAAAAAATGGTTATAACAACATTGTACTAATAATAAAATATCCATTAAATGTATATATCTTCGAAACACATCTATGAAAATATTGACAACTATTTTAGGTTATAGAAAATATCCACTAAAATTCTTCTTCTCTCAGTATTGCAAACCATGTAACGAAAAATTATTCTAAAATAGTGTGCACATAGAATTGAGACAGATATTATTTGATATGAGTTTTTAAAAATATTTTAGTAATTTTTGGAAAACTTAGTTCCATTTGTTGTTTCTTAGATTGGCTACCATGATTGACACATTTAAAATAAAACGTCAGTCACTGTCAAATAATGCATCATTCAATAAAAAATGTTGAAGAGTTCAAGTTGTACGTACTAAAAAGTATTAAAGTGATGTTTTAATAAAACTACTTAATTTTTTTAAAATAAAATTCATTAAATAAAATGGCCACAAAATTTGTAAGATATCCAAAACATGTTTCTAACCTTTTCAAAACACTAACAGACCAAAATATTCCACAAAACACAAAACTAACAACACAAAATAAAATTTTAAACGAATTTAATTGTACGTATAATCCGAAGAATGTTAATTTTAATGTAAATAAGTGTAAATTTAGTGTAACTTGTACAGTAAATGGTACGGCGGGCCATGCAGAAACAACATCGACCACACAAGGCCTATCGAAATTGCAAGCACAAGAACTAATTTTACGTTTGAACGGTGAAGAACGTAATATACTAATGACGGCCCTAAATGAATACCAATCGAAACTAGTTAAAGAAGAATATGAAGGTAAAATGAACAGGTATTAGTGTGCATCATTATTTTGTGCTTAATTTTGTGTGTTTTTATTTCAATTTTACATAATGCTTTTCATTTTCAGTTTAACAATAAACACAATTAGTTTTTTTAATGTGTTCAGATTTATTTTTATCACACACTATAAATATCGGACAAGCAAAAATTAAATAAAAAAAAACGAAATCTACGTTTTTATTTGATTTCAACCGAATTTTTCTAGTTTTATTTAAAATAAACGAGAAACTTGAATGAAATACGAGATTAAAGAGAGGAGAATGATAAGAGGATCTTGAACACCTGTAGGGTTTTCTTACGCAAGTAATAAATTGGTCGATAAGTCGAAATATTTGACCTAAATAGTTTCATCCCCTTTTTTTTGATAAAACATTTTATATGTTCCATTTTATTAATCATCAATTTACGACACTTTTCCTATATTATGTAGTTTATGTTTGTTTGAATATATCTAAAGGTCAACTAGCCGCATCTAGATGGAGAAGTAAATTTGGACGTCCTAGTAAATTGCCACGTTTAGGAGATGTTGATCCAACAGGCACTTATTGTCCTATGCCTGAAGATTGGCTAAAGAAGAAATTTGGTAGGGAACAGTTATTAAAAAAACAGAAACGAAGAAAATATAAACTGGGATCACTAACAAACATGCGTTTACTAACAAATATTTGCTAAATTTGACATAGAATCGCTTGTGCATGTAATTAAAGGGCTAATTAACAGTATTTTCTACTTTTACTATTAATTAAATTTAATAATAGGATAGATATTGCTTTGCTTTCTTCAATTATAAACAAAGTTGAATAGTTTTTCCAGCTGTTTTTGTTTGGACATTTTCCAATTACACGAGTAACATATTCTAGGCACGTACAATAAATAAACTAATCAAATTTATACGTTCTATTGGTTTGGAATTACGTGAAAATGGCTGGAATTGAATTGATAGATTTAGGAATATTGTTTAACATTCACTAACACAAATAATGGGCTTTTCTATTATAGAAATTTGCATACGATTTTAACTAAAGACGCTTTTAATAAAAGCTTGGTTTATATTTTCATATGAAAGTGGGTTCCGAGTCTTGTATTATGAATATTTATTACAGTTTATGAATATATTTAGCTATTTTTGGGTAAATGATAAGGAATATTATACATTGTTATTTATATTTTTTAATTTGTCACATTTTATTGCATGATTTTTATCGCTTTATCACTGTTGCACGTTTTGTTAAGATTAAATATGTTCTCTATGAATAAATTAATTTTTTTATGAAATATGTATTTTTTAGCCGCAACTGTTCCACCCCCAACAACAAAGGATTTAGTCGACAGTAAGTTGTTTTTGGGAATTACAAAATTTCTTTAAAAAAATTGTTCAATTTCCAGTTGGGATTGCAAATTCGATTCCATTTATTGGTTTCGGTTTTTTAGACAATTTTTTCATGCTTCTATTCGTAAGCAAATCATTATTATATCATTCAAAATTAATAAATTCATGATGTTTCAGGGTGATTATATCGATATGTATCTTGGTTCATATTTTTGTTTATCCACAATGGCTGCTGCCGCATTCGGTAACACATTCTCGGACATATTAGGCATCGGTACAGCTTTTTATGTCGAACGTATTGCAAATAGGATTGGTTTTAGTCCACCAAAACTATCGCCAATTCAAATGGATATGAAATGTTCGAGAAATTCAGCGAATTTTGGACGTGTTTTGGGTGTAACGATTGGTTGTTGTTTAGGAATGTGTCCATTATTATTTAAAAAGAAGAAAGATGACAAGGAAGACGTTGTTGAAGTAGTAAAATAATAAAATGGTTGTGACTAAATTGTTACGACATGGCTTCCTTTTTTTATTTAAAATGTGTTCAAATTGTTATGTTTTTCTGTTAGATTTTATTTAAATAAGGCAATAATTTATTCGTAACGGCAATATTATGTAGCTCAATTTGTTAATTTTACGATTCGTATAATACCCTCGCAATGAATAATCGAAACAAACATATATAAAGAATCCTGCCAAGAAAAAAAAATTGTAAAAAAAACGTGGACGTGATTAAATGTATAAAACAAAGTATTCTTCAATGCAAGTCTATTTTTCTATCTTGTTGTTGCCCATTTTCTTAAATAACGAATCGGTATAAACGTATTTAGGGCTTAAAATATTATGTAAAGTTGTAAAGTACAAACAAAAATAAAGATAATTAATGTAGACAAATAAGTATGTAGTTTGATTTTTGAATATTTAGTGACTTTAAGATGTTTGTATTGGCAATAAAAATTAGTCGAGTGTTCGTTTAATCTTCTATCTCGCTTTTATGGTGCAAGTTGAACAGAAACAGTTGTGCTTTTACGGTGACTTGGAGTGTTTCTGATGCGTAAAATGAAATGAAAGATGCGGAAATGTACGAGTGCGAGTGAGATGGAGAGCGTGAATGGTGCACGTCGTGGTCCAACATCATCGGTCACGTGACCGGCGTCTACTGCTACGTGTCGGCCGTGTATGCCAAATCCATCCACAAGTACCGTAAGATATTCTCAAAAACTCGTACATTTGACGTGACAACATTCAATTATAGTGTAGCCCCATAAACTGTGATCTAGTTTTATAGTAAATTAAAAATTATCCCTTTACGAAAATGGGGAGTAAGTATTTGAAAATATTTTATTTCATTTTATAACCTAAACATTCAGTTTTCCTATTTTTAACGTTTATTTACGTATTTTTAATGGATTATTGCCAAAAATATGTAAACTAACATGTGTTTCAATTTATTTTCCAGTCAAATTTTTGGAAGTAATTAAGCCGTTTTGCAGTATTTTACCAGAAATTGCTAAACCAGAACGAAAGGTATGTTTCCAGGAAAATGTTCATTATTTTCATGCAACAATATGCTTAATAACTGTATTTTATATAAACTTTCATTCATCATTTTCATGCATCTGTTTTAAATTAATTTCATGTACATGTGGCATATTTTATTCCAGATCCAATTCAAAGAGAAAGTATTATGGACAGCTATAACTCTATTTATTTTCTTAGTATGTTGTCAGGTAATCTTCAGATGAATTAAATTTTGTACAAAATGATCTAAATTAACAATTGTATGTTTAGATTCCATTATTTGGTATCAGAAGTAGTGATTCAGCCGATCCATTCTATTGGATTCGTGTTATTTTGGCGTCAAATCGTGGCACATTGATGGAATTGGGTATTTCACCAATTGTAACATCTGGTTTAATTATGCAATTGTTGGCTGGTGCAAAAATTATCGAAGTTGGAGACACACCGAAGGACAGAGCCCTTTTCAACGGCGCCCAAAAACGTATAATAATCCCATTTCATATCATTAATATCCAACTTTCTAATCGTTTATTATGTTTTTCTAACAGTTTTTGGTATGGTGATAACTGTCGGCCAGGCCATTGTTTACGTAATGACCGGAATGTATGGTGAACCAGCTGAAATTGGTGCCGGTGTATGTCTTTTGATCATTATTCAACTTTTCGTTGCTGGTTTAATCGTTTTACTGCTCGATGAATTGTTACAAAAAGGTTACGGTTTAGGTTCAGGTATATCATTGTTTATTGCAACGAATATTTGTGAAACAATCATCTGGAAGGCATTCTCACCGGCCACAGTGAATACGGGACGTGGTACAGAATTTGAAGGTGCCGTAATTGCATTATTCCATTTATTAACAACACGTCAAGATAAAATCCGTGCACTACGTGAAGCTTTCTATCGTCAAAATTTACCAAACTTAATGAATCTGTTGGCAACCGTATTGGTATTTGCTATAGTAATATATTTCCAAGGTTTCCGTGTTGATTTACCAATAAAAAGTGCCAGATATCGTGGCCAATATTCCAGTTATCCAATCAAACTATTTTACACATCAAACATTCCAATTATTTTACAATCAGCATTAGTTAGTAATTTATATGTGATTTCACAAATGTTGGCTGTTAAATTTCAAGGGAATTTCTTGATTAATTTATTGGGCGTATGGGCGGACGTTGGTGGCGGTGGTCCAGCACGTTCCTATCCAATTGGTGGTCTTTGTTACTATTTATCACCGCCGGAAAGTGTCAGTCATATTGTTGAAGATCCAATTCATGCTGTTTTATATATAATCTTTATGTTGGGCTCTTGTGCATTCTTCTCAAAGACCTGGATCGATGTGTCGGGCAGTTCAGCAAAAGATGTGGCCAAACAATTGAAAGAACAACAAATGGTGATGCGTGGACATCGTGACAACAGTATGATACATGAATTGAATCGTTATATTCCAACGGCGGCCGCTTTTGGTGGATTATGTATTGGTGCATTGTCTGTATTGGCTGACTTTTTAGGCGCCATTGGATCAGGAACTGGTATCTTATTAGCTGTTACAATAATTTACCAATATTTTGAAATATTTGTTAAAGAACAAAGTGAAATGGGTGGAATGGGAGCGTTACTTTTCTAATTACATTAATAAATAATGTATAAAAAAAAAACAGAATCCATCTTCTGTTTTTTTGACTGATTTTCTTGTTAACAAAAATGATTTCATCGAAATTTATATATAAATATTTGTAGATTTATTTTTAAATATTTTTTTTTCGGTGAATCGATGGATTCAAAGTTTGTTTTGTTAGCAAGAAATTTAATGTAAAATGTTTTTTCTTGTACAAAGTGCAAATTTTTTTTGTACTAAAATAAAAGCTCGTTCATTGTATATTTTTACATTAATTCTTTATATACATACATTATGAAATTATTTATGAGTGGATGTTCGTAGTATAAATTTGTTTTTTTTTTTTTATATATATTTCATGTCATTAAATATAATTTTGCCTTTGAATTCATGCAATACGAGTGCGGTTGTGTGTAATGATCATATTTTGTTGATAGTTGTAATTTATTTTAAAATAAATCTTTCTTACTTTCCACAAACTTGAGTCTTATTCCAATTTGTTAAGTAAAGCCTGATTAAATTAGTTTGATAAAGTTGTTAACACGACTAATAGCTAATAATAATTCATCCTTGACGTCTTAAGTAGATTTGCCCTTTTTCCCTTGCCGTAGGTAGAATCTTTATCACTAATTATACTATTACGTACGTTAGCCAATTGCAATCAGACCATTTCTTCTAACTCAAATTATTATAATTTTCCAAAAATTGTTGGCAAAAATAATTTCGAAATAAAATAACATTTTTTCTCAATTTTCTTCATTTCTTATCGTGTCGTTATCAGTTGTCCAAATGACCCCATAAGCCACAAACATAATTTTATTTAAATAGTCAACCAATTAGATGTTTACTTAGTTTGTCATCGAAAGTGCAACAATAAAAATGTACAAGATTGTAATACGTTCCCACAGACATATTTCACAAATAGTGAAATTAAAGAATGTGCGCTTTTTAACAGCCGGCCCAGCGAGGCCTGAAGGGCCATTATTTCCACACAAAGATGAATTTCCAAGCCGGCATATTGGTCCTAGAGAAAGCGACATAATTACCATGTTAGACACTTTAGGGTTTAAAGTAAGTGCTCTTAAATGAAATTCCAGAAATGTTCCAAGTTACAAACTATTTACCTTACTATATACAGAGTTTGGATGAATTAACAGATAAAGCTGTCCCTAAAAACATCAAATTACATGGTTTATTAGATATAGAAGAGCCTGTTGGTAAGTTTCCGTAATTTCATTAACGTAAATAATCCCTTTATCATTATTAAATGTATTATTGAGTCACAGTTCAATAATAACAAGATAATATTAGTTATTTGATAAATGTTATTTTGCTTGCTGGGGGTCCAAATGAATGTAAATGCTTATCATATTGCAGGCGAATATGAGCTAATTAATCGTATACGCAAAATAGCTGAACGTAATTCGATTTGGCGGTCATATATCGGCATGGGATATCACAATTGTTGTGTACCGCACACAATTATGCGGAATATATTCGAGAATCCTGGCTGGACAACACAATACACCCCCTACCAAGCTGAGGTTGATTAAATTTGATATAAATATGAATGATTTCTTTAACTACCGTCGTATTTTAAGGTGGCCCAAGGACGTCTAGAGGGTTTATTAAATTATCAGACCATGGTTTCTGAATTAACTGGTTTAGGAGTTGCAAATGCATCGCTTCTAGACGAAGGAACCGCCGCCGCCGAAGCACTGGCATTGTGCGTTCGACAAACTAAACGAAACAAACTGCTCGTTTCAGATAAATTACATCCTCAGACAATTTCTGTGGTGCAAACACGACTTTCGTCGCTTGGGCTTGAAGTCCAAGTGGTTGAGGATGTGAACGAGTGCGATTATTCGAATCGTGACATTGCTGGGGTACTTTTCCAATATCCTGACACGGAAGGCAACACTTTAGATTTTACCTCTTTAACCGATGCCGCCCATTCACACGGTAATCGATGGTTTTGTTGTGTTTTTGCGAAAATTATATGAAATCTTTTAGGTACTTTGGTTTGTTGCGCAACTGATCTTCTTGCATTAACTTTACTACGTCCACCTAGTGAATTTGGGGTCGATATAGCCGTTGGTACTTCGCAACGGTTTGGGGTACCCCTAGGTTATGGAGGACCACATGCAGGGTTCTTTGCTTGCAATCAATCGTTGGTGCGTTTAATGCCGGGCCGGATGATTGGTGTAACACGTGATGCTGCCGGAAGGGATGGCTACCGTTTGGCTTTACAAACGCGCGAACAGCACATACGAAGAGATAAAGCAACGAGCAACATTTGTACGGCACAAGCCTTGTTGGCGAACATGTCGGCAATGTTTGCCGTCTACCATGGTCCGCAGGGACTAAAAGACATCGCTACAAGAGTCCACAATCTGACACTAGTAAGTTTTCAATGCGATTTTTAGAAGGTTTACGTCAGAGAGATTGTTTTCAGGTTTTACATTACGGTTTACAACAAGACGGTAATATTTTAACGAACGAATTATTTTTCGATACAATAAAAATTAAACCGAAACTACCATTGGAAGAAATACGGTCACGAGCTAATGAAAAACAAGTGAATTTGCGTTATTACGATGACAATGAATCAGTTGGTGTATCTCTAGATGAAACAGTAACATTCCAAGACGTGAACGATTTGTTTTATATTTTTGGTAGTGCAAATAAAGTTGAAAATTTAGAAGATAATCCATCAGTTAGAAATAAATCGATATCACGTAGCGAATTTAAACGTACATCCCCATTTTTGACGCATCCAGTATTCAATTCACATCATTCCGAGACAAGAATCGTTCGTTATATGAAAATTTTGGAAAATAAAGATGTTTCACTCGTTCATTCGATGATACCATTAGGATCTTGTACAATGAAATTGAATTCAACAACCGAAATGATGCCGTGTTCGTTTAAACATTTTACCGACATTCATCCGTTCGCACCATTGGAACAAAGCGCCGGTTACCATCAATTGTTCGCCGAATTAGAGAAAGACTTGTGCGAAATAACCGGTTACGACAAGATCAGCTTCCAACCGAACAGTGGGGCGCAAGGCGAGTACGCTGGATTGCGTGCAATTCAATGTTACCACGAAGCAAAAGGAGACAAACATCGTGACGTATGTCTAATACCGGTTAGTGCCCATGGAACGAATCCGGCTAGTGCCCAAATGGCTGGAATGCGTGTAGAACCGGTGAAAGTGTGCCACGATGGCACCATCGACATCGAAGACCTGAAATCCAAGGCGGACAAATTTCGCACTCGGCTTTCCTGTTTGATGATCACATATCCATCGACTAATGGCGTGTTCGAGGACACAGTGGCACAAGTGTGCGACATAATTCACAAGAATGGTGGCCAAGTGTATCTGGATGGTGCCAATATGAATGCCCAGGTCGGTTTATGTCGACCCGGTGATTATGGAAGCGATGTTTCCCATTTAAATTTACACAAAACATTCTGTATTCCACATGGAGGCGGTGGACCTGGAATGGGGCCCATTGGTGTCAAATCACATTTAGCACCCTATCTGCCAGGCCATCCGGTTGTTAACCCGTTGGGCGATGATTCGACGAATTTTGGAGCCGTCAGTGCAGCACCTTTTGGCTCCAGCGCCATTTTACCAATCTCATGGGCCTACATTAAGATGATGGGTGCTCGCGGTCTAAGAAAAGCCACACAAGTGGCCATTTTGAACGCAAACTATATGTCTAAAGTACTAGAACCGTATTATACAACGTTATTCAAGAGTTCCACATCGAATTTAGTGGCGCATGAATTTATAATTGATATTCGCGAATTTAAAAAAACCGCCAATATTGAGGCGGCCGATATTGCAAAACGATTAATGGATTATGGATTCCATGCACCGACAATGTCTTGGCCCGTTGCTGGTACATTAATGATTGAACCAACGGAATCTGAAGATAAACAAGAATTGGACCGATTCTGTGATGCTTTGATATCGATACGACAAGAGATACAAGATATTGAAGATGGTAAAATGGATAAGAGGGTGAATCCATTGAAGATGGCACCACATACACAAGAACAAGTGATTAGTAGTTCATGGGAACGGCCGTATACGCGTGAACAGGCCGCTTTTCCAGCACCATTTGTTCGTCCGGAAGTAAAAGTGTGGCCAACAGTTGCACGAATTGATGATATTTACGGTGATAAGCACTTGGTATGTACGTGTCCTCCAATTCTGGATGAATACAACTACTAAAAGGCTGCTATTTTTTTAAACAAGACAATTTATTTATTGAATAATAATAACATTATTTTTGATTTATTTAATTGAATAACAATTTATTTTTTTTAAGTAAGTAAATATATTATTTGCTACATAATGTTTCTTTTTTAAAAAGAACGGATGTGGCACAGCGCAAAATGGTATCATTTGAGATTTTTTTATTAATTTATTTATATGTATAATAATACTTTTTGTTTGTTTTTAATAAATAAACCAGACGTGTATAAATCTGGATTCTATTATTTTATTGAAACATGCTTTGTTTTATACTAATAATAAAAAAATAACAATGTATTTTGTTAACATTAAACAAATTTCGATTGATTTTTATACCAGTGTACCGAATAATGTACAGGGTGTGTCATTTAAATACAGAAAATTATTTTGACGCGGGTAAATACTTTTTTCTTCACTACATTTTTTTACATCAATGGCGAGTAGGGTTTTCTTCGTGCGAACCTTTATGTTTGTTTACAAATTTATTTTCAAAAATATAGAAAAAAAAATGTAAGGTAAATTAAACGCGCGCACGACGTCATTATTAAAAAGAAAAAGTTTCTACCGGAAACGTGTATTTCCATAAGTTTGACATAATTGAAGAAACACTCTGTAGCAAATGTTTTTTCAATATGAAAAGCTTATTTGTACCCTTTATATTCATTTATGATTTCAAGTAAAATTTGAACTTTAATATTTATTTTACGAAGATGAGCAATCAATTATTGAGTTCAATTTAAAAAAATTCACCCAAAAATCCGCTTCCGGTATGAAATCATTGAAACACCCTGTACATTTAAAAGTATTTTATTTTATATTCAACCGAACAATCCATTTTCATTAATTCAGCATTAAAGCTCTCATCCATCAACATTCTTTTTTCAACGTAAGAAGAAAATCAATATATACATAGCTGGCACAACTGGTACATAAATAATATATATGGGACATAAATCCTTCTTTTTATACGTATGTACTTCCATAAATCCCTTATCAATTAAATATTTAACAAATAAAAATACCGAAATGCAGTCTTCCAAATACTTTATAATAATATTATTATATTAAATAGAAAGCGCGCAATTTATTAAATTAGAAAAACAAACTGTTTTTTTAAATAAGTTTGTCACTTTTTGTACAAACCCAGTTTTAATGGCACCGCTTTGCTACTACATTGTCTTGAATTGATCGGTATTGGAAATGGATTAAAATGGATTTTCTCTTGCATTTTTATACTTGAACTTGAACCATCTCCATTATCGGACTTAGTTAATATTGGTCCATTTCCGTCATCCGTTTCACTACCACATTTTTCATCAGATGATGTTAAATAACTATAGCATGTAGTTGACTGATTCGAATCAATAATACTTTCATTTTTAACAAAATCATCATCATTATTTATTGTTTGTAAATTTGTGGCTTCTTCTAATGTTGTTTGCGTTTGTGTCCATGTTGGATTACATTTATATAATGGTGATGGTAATGAAAAACTGCCAGGTGATATTTTCGATGAATACAATTCAGAATTTTCATCTAATTTCGGTATCGAAGAATTTAATATTAACGTATTATATCGTTCATCTAAACTTTTACTTTTTTCTAATATACTCGTATATTTTGAGCCATATTGCTCAGGTGATGTTGTTGTTGATGGTTCATTATTTTCACTAAATAAATTCAATTTTGTTGTATTCTCTTCCAACCATTTAGTTATATTTACATTTTCCACATTTTCATCATCATCATCATCATCAATATCATTATCATGTAGGTCTTCTGTTGGTGGCGGTGATGGACTTAAACGTGACTGACATTGTAATATACGATGTAATATAATTGAATTTTCTTGTATAATTTGTAATGCACGTTCACTATTCCTTCTAGCCAAATTGACGCGTGCATTTTCTTGTTTCATTTCACCAATACGTTCATTCGTATTGTCTTGTTTTAATAATGCCACACGATCGGCAAGAAACAATTCAAAATCGAAATTCTCATCATCCACAACATTTTTATCAATATTCGTACTACTAGTACTAGTTGTATTATCATCTAAATCTAATAAACTGGCACTAACTTTAGCACTTGTTGTTGTATTGTCTAAATTCATAAGATTATTATCACTTTCACTTGGTTTTTCAATGGGATTGTCGTTCAATTGACACGTTTTATCATCTTCCTTCAATGACGAAATTGACGAAGACGACGACGATGGCACGTGATCATCTTCATCACACAATTCCGTATCACTGGAACTACTACTGGAACTGGATGTCGGTTTTGTATCTTTCCAATGTAATGTTGTTGTTGTTGGATTAACAATTTTTACCATCGACTGTTGTTGTTGTTGTTGTTGTGGCGGTGGTTGTTGAAGACGTGCTGGCGGAATACTACCTTTCGGTGGTCCTAAACGTTTCGCCGTCACTAAGGCACTTCTACCAAGCAACAAATGATTAACAGCAACTGGTGTACTACTTGGTGGCGGTTGTCTTGTTATTGCCGCACTAAATATAATATGTGCTTGACGTTGTCTTTGTTTCAATTTAACATATTGTTTCTTTAATGCATTTATATCTAATGCTAAACGTTCACGTGGATACAATTTCAATTGTTTATCGACCATCGCTTGGGACAATGATGTCGTATTCCATGGATTTATATTGTATAAATAATGTTCACGTAAATTTTTCAATTCATTTAAATGGCCAATATTAACAACTGTTTTTATTAATGTATTACCATCAATTAAATCATATTCTAATAATTCACGTGTTAATACGCCCATTAAACAATAAAATTCATCAGCACTACGTACATTTTGTATACGTTCAGCTAATTGTTGCCATATTGCTAATGCGGTACGTAATAATATTTCATTACCTTCTAATAATATTAAATCCCATACACGTAATACAGTTGGTTGTGGTAAACAATTACAGAAGAGTGTTAGGAACCTGTTGGAATAATACCCTCTATGTAGAATTCAATTTGTATATGTATATGTAAATATCATGTTAGGTATGTATAATTTTTTAATTAAAAATCATTTTATAAAATGGAATAGTAAAATAAATGGGGAATTGAATATGTATAGTATCATTGTTAAGCTACATATTTGAAACTTCATTTGTTATGTAAATGAATTGTTTCATGTGGTTTCATGCCTGAAGGGGACTATTTTTAGATAATTCTAGGTCAAAATGTCAAGTTTTTGTTTAAATTCTTCTCAATATATGTACAATTGTACATATGTGGTGGAATTTAACAATTTACAGTAACTAAGGAAATTTAAATCGTTGCTATGGAAACAAAACAAAATTTTGCTACATTTTTATGAAAACAAACACAGTTTCCTAACTATACAATAAGTACGTATTTAATTCAATTCAAACAGAACTTTTCATATTCCAAACTTGTATTTAATTTACGAAATTAAACAAATCTCGTGTGTAATTTTGTGATGTAATTTTAATAAAATAAAATCATATTACAACACGCGCACACTAATTTCCATTAGCAAATAATTAATGACTGAGAATATTCATTTAAACAATTAAAATCTGTGTAATTATTATAAATTGTTCCATGTAATCTAGTTTTTATTAATTATACGGATTAAATTAAGAATATAATTATTTACCACTGCATAGTGAAGACATTCGTTAACGGTGGCTCATAACTGGTGGTACCATCTTTGGCAGCATTTTGTAAACGATCTAAATGTCTTGACAATTTTGGTAAACGACTTTTTAATAATTCTCTAAACACAGCCATATCAACACTTAAACCACGTAAACTATCAGCAAAATATGAATCTGGTAAAACGCCTTCAATTAAATAAATCATCAGTTTCAATGCATCGCTCTCATTTTTGTCAGTCACTTGTAATATTAATGCAGCCAACATATTAAATCCTTGACAATATCCTGTAATAAATATTTAATGCAAGCAATAAATACTTTATGTAGGAAAAATCCAAATCTACAATAAGCTCGTTATATCTTTAATGTCACATGACAAAATATAAAATATACATATATAATGTCAACAAAATTATTAATAATCTACTCAATTTGTAATTAAACAGGACGAATAAAAGACTGCATAAAGTCTATTCAGGAGCGGAAGAATAATGTAAGATTGGTCAGCTTTCACGTGATTTATTGTTTTAAATTTTATTGGTCGAAAGCAAAGTTATAAGGTGGAGCATTGTGGCAAATGGATACAATTATTGGATTATCTTGGTAAAAGACATATTTCAAGATAGACGATTTTTCTTCCCTATCTGAATAGAGTATAGTCAAATGCAAGTAAAAATTCACGGGTTATTTACTTACACCGGTCGGCGTCGTATTTCTTCCACCACGACTTGACAAGTTTCTTGTGACGTCAAAAGCAATTAAAAAAAATTGCCAAAATCATATAAAACACTTAGATATTATTTAACGCAATCGCTTACTTATAACAAAATTTAAAACTAAATATTGTATGCATGAACATGGACATAATGAAAAATAATTATATTAATAAATGGAATATATGTATGTATGTCTTATTTATTAATTTATAATTTATTTTAATTTAGTTAAAAATAAATACACTGGCCAATATGCGTATATAATATTTAATTCATATTTTAAAACCGATGAACTAAGTAGTTTAAAAAAATAATATTAAAAACAAATGTATTAATTGCAGAATATCTATGCGCGTCCACTAAATAACTAAATAACAAAATAATAAATGAAGAAGTCGGCAAAAAAAACTTGTTTTTCTAAAAATTTTTATAGGCGAATCACACAAATACGACAAGTTGATTTAGGAAAATCTTTCAAAATTTTATTAAAGTCATCTAGTCTCGCATATAGTGGTACTTTCATTAGTTGATTTATCAGAAAAATAGACTTATTTGTATAATTTGCCCCACTTGTAAGTTCCACTGTGTTATATTAATAAAATTTTGATTGAAAATCAACATGTGGTTAGGTTAGATTGTGGATGTGATTCATATATCTTGTAAAATTTTATTAAAAATTAATTTTGTTTTGGTGACCACACTATAGTTTAAGTTTTGATTAAAATTAGTCATGTCGTGGACGCGTTTAGAAAAGCATGTTCTGTTTTAATATTGCGTTGTGGAGGTTGTGTATATCCAAATTACATGTGGAAATAATCTAAAATTTTAATACAAATTAAATTATTTAAGTAAAATAAATGATTTATTTAACATTGTTAGGGATTCTAGGTCATCAATTACGTTAAGCGCTCTTGTGACGTCAGAGAATGGGAGAGGGCGCACCGACCGGATACCAAAATTAAGCGTGTACCTTGAAATAACCCTATACTGCGTTTCTGCTAAGTTGGGCCAACTCCCTCCACCAATTTGACGTCTGTTTTACAC
>SSSI01004516.1:0-14875 GCA_004796505.1 Oryzaephilus surinamensis | reverse complement strand
ATTATAAAATTTTCAATTTGACACTAAAATTTTTATACGTATGCCTGTCCTACTCCAACGTATTAAAAGGAAAGCTGTTATCCTTTTCCGTCACTTCGCCCCCTCGATATCACTTTATTTTGATACGTTGTAACCTAAGCTCACAATGCTCGTATTAACAATGTAGCTTATTTCGGATTTCGGGTTCCTAAAATAGAATCGTCCGAGAACAGTACAAGTAAGAACTGCGCAGAACTAATGTGCGACAAACAAAAATCCTGAACTATCCTTGAACAATACACGAATGGTTCACATGTACGAAAAACCAAAACAACAACGATAACAATGACTATACAATTTACAGATCAACAAAAAATTGAGGTTATAAACTTAAGTTCTTTAATAATTCTGTAGCAGTACTGAGTCTCGAGCAAGTACATATTTGGATAGTTATAAGACAGTCCTTAATGCGTTCGAGATAAACCCAAACACAAAACCATTTTACTCGGTACAGTTCCAATTTAGTTCAAAAAGAACCTAATCAGTATAGCATCAGTACACTCCTAGGACGTTTCAAATAAGAACCCGAATAAAGCTTGTGTTTAACAATGAGATGATTTGCCTATCTATACCTAATACGTCAATGGTGTAAAAAGTACCTTATAAAGAATAATTACTGATCGACTGCTTTTAGAAAAAACTTCTTAGCGCATATACCGATTGCGAGTTCGGCAGTTAACGGCAATATGGTCTTCAACATTACGGTTATATCTTTTTTTATATGAATAAATACTTAAAAAAACAAAATTTTTATAAGTTGTGAAAGTATATTATGATATGCCTAAGAATGTTTTTAAATATGCCGGGCCTTTCCTTCTCAAAAAAATACGAGTACGCATATCACCCAAGTTTTTCTATGGGCGGTCGACCAGTAGTAAAGCTAAATAGTAGAACACTTAAACTGACTATACCATACCAATTGTTGAATAATAATTCTTAAGATGTTTTTGTTACGATGTTTTATGAGATCAATGTTGAACCAATGTTGAATAATTGTTTATGAAATGAAGTTTAATATTATTTTTATAAATTATATCGCAACATAGTGCTTAATATAGACGAATACACTTGTTAAAAGCGATTTAACGATACTGAAGTGACAATAATACTGTCAATTACTTGTCAAACAATATGCAATAATCGAGGCAATATAATTAATAATACTTGTTTGAGGCAGTGTTAACTATACATAGTTCAATCATTTTTAATTAAAAAAACTAATTTTCCATCGAGTTTCCCATAAAGTACAATGTGGCACTTCTATTTTTAATTTTTTTTAAACAGCTTGTAGAAAAAAGCAAGTACATTTTGAAACCAGGCAGCCGGACGGAACCGCATCAACTACGACATATTTTGTTTGAAAAGGTCTTATTCTAGTTATTTTACAATTGTACATATAAAAATTTACTAAATAACTTTTATAATTTTTGTTTTTATAATCATTTTTAATTTAGATGAACCCGAGGATGAACCTTATAGTATACAACTCAATTCCATTCCATGCAATTGATATTAGATCAATTTTTTTCTTATACCTTTATAGGAGCCTTTATACATATACATATAAACATATATGTATGTTTACAACGAAATTTACCTACAACGCTTAAAATGTTCTAAACGGCGCCTCATAAAATAGAAAGATATTATAAATTAGAAATAATAATATGTATAAGAATTAAAAACATAAAATATAATTTCTTAAAAAACAATATGCCAGTGTGCATGCAAATAATAATATTACTGCTGCTGGTTGGAAAAGACCTAATACTTTTGTTTGTTAATTTGTGGATTTAAAAACATTGAATAAAGGTTTAAAATAACTCATGAACGTATAACTACATGCAAGTATGTATATTAAGAATGTATTATTGAATAATAATCCTACATCCAATTAATTTGAGTAGGTGTGTAACAAGAAAAAAAATTACACCTGTCACTTTTTCCTATTTTTAATGTTGTATTGTGTATATAAACAAGTTTAAAACAAGAAGACATTCGACCATTTTTATACAAAAACAAAACTTATTTTTATGTTGTCTAAATATACCTACTTATTACTATTACAATCTATTTTTAGACTCTTTTTTACTCTCTAAAGGTGAATTAAAAGATTTAATCAGTATTATGATTTTAAGTTTTAACCGATAGTCAAAAATAAAAGTTCTTCATATACATATAAAAGAAGTTATGAACCTATATAAATATACATACAACGTACATATATGGTTAGATTGATGCGAGGATTGCGAGGATTGATGTCTTTGTTTTGTTTAAATATAATCTTTTTATTCTTACTTTTTTCTGTATCTTTTATACACAATCATCGTTTCCCGATGAAAATTATTATACATGAAATTGGTATGTAAGAACGTATACCCAAATATAAATAAGAAACAAAAATAAAATTAATACAAAAGCAACAACTTTCTCTATACATACATCCATTTTTTGAATGCTAAATAATAAATTATTTAAAGAAAATAAAGTTTTTATTGGAAAAACTGTGTCATATTAAAATTATGTTTCCAAATGAATATTTTTGTGTATACCTATTAATATTTGATTTAATGGCCACCCACATCGCCTACAATAAAATATTTTCAATATAAAATGAAAAACATAATCGTATATTACATAAAATGGGAAATTATTTGCAATGTATAACTGTCAGTAAGACAAACGGTTAAACGCTCGGTTAAACAGTTAAAAAGGACATTATAATTATTAATTATTACTTTTTCCATAATTTTATGTATAAATATATTCATTAAATTCATTCATTAAATCATTGTTTCAAACAATCGGATAAAAATTAATTTAGGGGCTAATAATTATTGCAAACTTTTTTATTTGCATGCATCTGACGAAACACGATTAAACATAAATTTTAAAACATGCAATTAATCTTTACTAATTAAATTTAGATATGCTATATCCTAATGAAATAATTTCTCATTTTTATGTTTCTCCCTCATTTTTTCGATATAAGAAAAATCTAACATCTAACACAATAAAAATACTGGTATATACCTAGGTAAAGGTATTTATCGAAGTCTTTATATGTAAACGTATGCATACGAAATACGAAGGCATCTAGAATATACCTATACATATCAAAATAAAAATATTTGAATATGCATATACATACCTACGTATGTATAGGTATGTTTGTCTATACATATATGTTATGAATAAAAAAATTCCATAGTTTTCTAGTTTTCTTTGTTGTCATAAAAAAAATTCAACAGCAACATAAAATTCACCCTAGCACCTAATTAAAAAAATTCCAGCAGCTAAACTACTTATAAATATTCTTGTACTCGTATATTATATACCTACTATGTCTACTATGTAGGGATAAATCCGAGGATAAATCTCTTTCAACGGTATGATATCGAATGGTTAGATTTGAAAATTTGTAAACATTTTTAAGGAGATTTTTTCTTTGACAAATTATGGTTAATTAGTAGGTACAAAAATTTTAAAAACTATTTATATAGAAGGAAATTAGCAAAACAGTCAAAGATAAACAACTATGGACTATGTACACTTGTGGGCAGGTCGGCAGGTCAATCCGTCACTCAGGTATAAATCTAGAAAGGACGTGGTCTTTATTGAATATTGAGAAGTAGGGACTTAAAGGGTACTATAAATTGCTGTACAAAAAATTAAATAAAGTCGATATTAGAATACACATTTTAAATGAGTGGCGGCTTGAGATGGCCACAACTGTACATTATGTTACGGTCAATGTGATAAATTTGGTTATTATGTTAGTAATAAGTTAATAACCGATAAACTCCATTCATGGAAAGCTTAGCCTTAACCTCGGCTCGAACAGTAAGTTTTGTTTCTTAAATAAATAATAAAACTTGCAATTTTACAAGTACATAATACAGATACCTATGTACATAATAAAATTTAAAAAAACATTAATCAAATTTACCGGTTATTATTAACAATTCTCAATTTATTACATTTACCGTAACGTGTATACATATTTAAAAATAACTTAAATAACCATTTAATAGATATTTCATGTTCACATTGACATTCTACAATTTTGTTTTTGTTATTGCTGTATATAAAAAATAAACAAGCTATTTATACACAAATGTACAATTTTACATAATACATATGTATGATGTATGTACATATATAAATTTGAGTCATATTTAATACACAAAAGTCATTAAATAAAATAATATAAACTGACTTCATCGTTTATTAACACAAATAATTACCTTCGTAATTACCAAAACGCTCGCCAATATGTAAGTAGTTCACAAAAAAAATTTTTTAGCCAAAATGGCTCTTCATAGATAAAATTCGATATAAAGTTTAGCATAATTTAATAGTGAAATCTAAGTTGCAATAAATAAAAAATTAGATTGAATATGAATTGAATGTACTTATTAGTTGAAAAAAAAACATGTTGTTGAGAATTTTAATGATTTTCACAACATAGCATTTGGACTGGACCATGTTAAATAAGTAAATGCTCTTTCAAGCCTCTACCAATATAATAATAATAATAAAAAACTTACACATTTCTTCTCCAAGCACCCATGTTTCAGTTCTAGAATTCACCTCAACTAAAACAGTCGGCGTGCAAACTAGCAACACCATCAAATCGGCCACACTTAAATTTACCAAAAATATATTTGTACTGTTACGCATATCTTTCGTTTTAAATATCACAATTGGCACCATAACATTACCAATAACTCCCAAACACATAATTATAATACAAAATACCATCGATGTTGTCCGTATATAGCTGGGAAAAACTGGCGGTGCTGACATAAGGTCGCTCGTATTCGATACATTATTATTACTGTTATCAATTGTCGATGATGGTGTATAAAGATAATTAGATGTAGTTGTATTTAAATCAATTATTGTCGTTGGTGGTGTAAAATTAAATGTATTAGAAACAGATGCAACTGCTGCTGCAGCCACCACTATAGACGAGGAAGAGGATGATGTACTTGACAATGCTGCTATTGTTGAAATCATATCATATTTTTCAAATTCTATTTGATATCCCTTTCATATCAATTTCAACAACTTTCTTACGATTGGGAAGGAAAAGTTCTTTTCGTCTGATTGGTTTTTTTTATAATAGTTGATTGTTGTTCTCTTGTTCTTGTCGATTTATTCCAAATGTGGGAGTCTGCAAAATGATCCAAATGTAAATATAAAATAGTTGCAGACGGCAGTATTCTTTTTTATTTGTATTATAATACTGATACAATAGTTAATAGGAGTACAATAATAGTTGTATTATAAACTGTAAATGACCATGAATAGGAAATGTTTTATATCGTTTTTTTTTTAATCAAAACCTGGATCAGAACTTTTCAATTTTCCACAAAATTTTTATTTTGCAAATGTTGCCATAACAAAAAGATCTCTTTAATTCTGATTACATATTTATTTATTCTAAATCAAATGTTTTAACAGTTTCACTTTTATTTGATATAAAAAACTAAATCTTTAGCTTATAAAATAGGGTTGTGTGATTATTAAAGGTCAACAGTTTCTAATATTGAACAAATCATTTTGGTTCGATATTGTACTGAAATTTCAAATAAGACAAATATTTAAACATGTGACTGCCCCATATATAAAATATCTGCGTTTAAAGAAATAAACCTTCCGGTTATGTCAGAATTAATATTGAGTTAAAATTTGCTCTTGTCAGTAGTTTATTTTTATTATATTTTATTTTATTATTATAGATAATAATTTTCGAAGATACATATATCTACATTTACGTTTTTATATCTACACTTTATTAAATGTAATAAAACCTCGAATAAAACATAAACTATTATTGAACAAAAATAATAATTTCAGCAATTTTACTAAGGCTCGGTTTTTCCACCTTCTTGTAATTTTCTTGGATACATATACGTTTGTTAAGACAATTGTTTCCATAGAAATTACGGACAAGTTAAATTTAAAAAGAGGTGGATAGACCGGGCCTAAGTCTGTTAGAAATTAGTAAAAAAATTTAAATGCCATAAAATTTGTTTTAAATTTGACAATAATTCATTTGTTATCAATACAATACAAAATATTTAAATATTATTTCAGTAACAAATATGAGACTGACTATAGTTTGGTATAATTATATTATTTTGTATAATATATTCATATATTGTAATTTATTTTTTTTAGAATAAAAAGAAAACATCAATGCGGGATAAATAATTGGCCCGTATTAAATAAGTAATTCACAAAATAGGCGAATTATTTTCGATTTTAATTATGGAAAACATACTCTAATTATTAGGGCCATCAGTACTCATACCTACATATCAAAAAAAAAAAGAAATTAATTTCAACATTTCTCAGGTGACAGTTCTAAAAGGATGTTTTTACTCTTTGAACACCTGTATATATGTGTGGGTGAGATATTTCAACTTTCTTACGAAACTTTTTAAATATAAAAACTAAAGGATAACTTACAATATTTTGTCTAAACAAATGTTGTGATAGCATCATTATCATCAATGAAATTTGAAATTTTCTTTCAACTTTTAAAACAGCATTTCCTAATACTTTCACACTTTTTTTTATTTGCCGAGTAGAAAGAAATTATAAAACTAAATAAATTGAAAGATTTATTTAGTGTTTATTTATTTATATGGTAGGTTTTTAATAAAGATCGTTCTGTTTGTTAAAATTTCGTAATGTTTACATTTTAAATGCATTATTGCGTTATTGTAGCACACACTTTAGATACATTTAAACAAATGCACAACACAAATTACTACTACTAGTTTACAAAGAGACATTTTCTAAATATTATAAATCCGCGTGCAACTTTGAAATTTCAATGGATCGTAGTTGCCGGCTCTTATGGCGAAGATCTACTCTGCAACAGTATTTGCCGGGCTATGAAAACAGACTGACATCGGCTTCTCGTTGAATCGTTGGCCACCAGGCCACCATACAAACCAAGCGCCGGTTATTTTATTCAGTTAATTTACTACCTACCATCGTACCATCATGTATAATACCACTTTACTATCTAAATCTGAACTTATACGAAGTATTATGCATAATATAAATACGTGCCAATGATTAGTGTGCGAAAAAAGATGTAGATCCCACAAAACATATTCATATACTTCAGCTATTACCCAAAGACACTAATTTAGTCATATTTTACAGTAAATCTAGCTAGACTCAATCCATTCTATTTTATTATAAAATCGTTGGATGGGTTTTGCTTTCAGGTATTTTTTTATAATTTTATATTTTCAAATTTTATTTAAATTATATGAATTCAAATTGGGGAATATCTAAAATATACATACTATCATTTTTCGACCTTATCACCGTTGACAAAAAACATGTCCGGCATGTCCCTATATAGAACCTTTTCATAAATGGGACGGAAGCACTTTGGTATATTCCCCATTCGGGACTTTCCGATTCGCCCTTCGACCTTTTTTCGAATTAAAAAATCCTGATTCGTGCCTCGCATAATTGCTACCAGAAAAAAATATCCCGATTCGGGAGTACTCGCCGAAGATATACCTTAGCTACTTAGCTTAGGTATTACGTATACTTATCTTAACTAAATACTAAACTGTATTTGATTATTTTTTTTAATAACCATTTAACCAAACCTAATCTAAGCTATCATAACCCTTAAGTTGTATATTTTTTTAAATTTTAATGCTCATAATAATCTTATGAGTAAAATATAAGGTGTCGGAAAATAATATACCCGTATGTACATATATTTGTTTTTATTAACTAGACTAAGCAGAATAAATATATATACCTTCGACTAGTTTCGAATCGGGAAATTTTTCCAAGTAACAATTATGTGAGGCACGAATCGGGAATTTTTAATCCGAAAAAAGATCGAGAGTCGAGGGGCAAATTGGGAAGTTCGGAATAAGGAAAACACGAGCATTTTAGTCCTCGGCTTATTTCTACAAATTTTGGATTTTAATATTAATTAATCATTTTTTTCACGGGATAAGAATTCTTGTCATGTTTCGCAAATAAAGGCAAGAAATTATTTTCATTCTTGCCTTGCTAATTTCTTGCAAGGATCATTCTTATTGTCTTATCTCGCAAGAATCTTGCATTTCTTGCCACGCACCATTTCCAAATTACGCGCGTCGAATTTTATGATAGTTTACCAGTGTTGAGATTTTACGCGTAATCTTTACAATATCTTTTAACTTTACAATAGAACTGTAACACCAGAAAAGCAATTAATGGCTTTAAAATAACAGGTATAAGTTCTTATAACCTTGGAGTCTTCCAAGATGAGAGGATTTTGAATCTCCAAAAAGCAAGAGAATCATGAAAAAGATTACTTAGACGAATCACGAAAGCGGTAATGAAAACGTTAGCTTTGCTTCCATTTTATCTTTTACTCATTCATCATTTCATCAACATTATCTACAGCGTCTAATAACCGAAAAGCAGAAAACAGTATTCAGAAATCGTCACGTCTATACCTAACAAACAATTTTTGGAAGCAAAGGAATTAAAGAAAAGTAAGAAATTGAAATCGAATACTAAAGAGCGCTCGGAAAAAAAATTATATTCGAAAAAACGCAAGTAATGTAACGGTGTGGATAAAACTAAATATAAAAAAGCCAGAGCTATCAGAAAATGTGTCGCTAAATTAGCGGAAGACAAGAATAATGCGAACAGAAGAGGAAGAGGAGTATGATGAAGAAAGGGACAGAGAAATCCCAGAAGACATTTGCCCTATTTTTGGGCATTATAATTATAATTTGGGAAAAATAGAGAGTTATGAATTAGGGGCATAAATTGTGGGAATTTTGCTCATAGTGCATGCACCGACGTGGAGAAGAAACATTTTATTTGTGATTTTTGCGATGAGTTTTGATAATAATATTCATTCAATTTGGTAAAAATAAATCAAACTTTCAGTTCCTAGAATGTACCTGATTTATTTAGAACTAAAATACTTAATTAAGAATTACATATAATTCATTTTTAATAAACATATATTTTTCATATTAGAACGAAAAGATAATAAAAGTTCCGTGTATTGCATATACTTATGAGTATGTGGTGTATTGTGTCCCCATATTTTAAAGTTACCACATCATTCATTAATGTAAAATTGGCAGAATCAAATTTGGAACAAATTAAACAAATGTGAAATTTGAATTGAATCAAATTTGACATCTATCAACTGTAACAACTTAGTCTGGAAAAATTATGCAACGCTGTAAGAAGGTGCCAACATTTATTAATTAATTTCCAATTAAATTTGATAATCTCAATGGGATATTTTAAATTATTATTACATTGGTAGAGTTTGTAGTTTGTACTGGAATATTTATCCTATTTATTTTATTATTTAATAATTAATTACGACATGGCATCCTTTGTTCAGGCAGTCTGCAAACCCTTAAGCTCTTTAAATAGTCAAAGTTGTAATTCTATGTGATCATTGGAAAAACTGTAGGCATAATGTATTATTTCAAATTCTATAATATGGGTAAGTATTAGATGTTATTTTAATATGCCCAGTTTGTGATGGACAACACGGTTGATTGGTATGTACAAATGCTTCAAATATATGTTACATGTGCGTATTCTGTTTTTGTCTTGAAAAACAGTTTCTTATTTTTATATTATGTTTTGTTATAATAAAATCTTTACATTCTATGTCTACGAAAATCGGTCTACGTATTTCACTTATACGCATACTTAAATTAGGATTTTAAATATGTTTTTCTATAAATAAGGCATGAAAAATTCATCAAACCATGCAACTGTTTCATTGTTTATAAAAAATATAATTAATCTTTAGAATTATTTGGCCTAGTAAAAAAGATTGTATTCTGCCAACTTTTTAACATGCTCCAACACTATTTTTTCTATAGCGACACATTTATGAACGAATTATAATTCGCTTAATTTATCACAAACATATTTTTTTTATTCTATTAAATGTCTTTATTAATTTATAGACCCTTTAATAAATATATTATTTAATACTGAATTGCATTTAAAACAAAAATTTACTGTACGAATGATGTTGAAATATTTTGAATTGATTAATTTTTCGATTTAGCTAAATTTACTGGTTAAAAAAATAAAATTAACTGTCACGTCACATACAGATTTTTAGTCCGGTAGCCAAGTTCAATAACAATAACAAACATTGTTACTTACAATTTTGTTAATTCATAAAGTAGGGTATTAATGGTATTAATTACACACAGTTTATTCATATTATTGTAGCCCGTACGCCATTGAGTAGCTCAAAGAGTATCGGAACGAATATCTAATGTTTTGATGAATCTAATGAAGCTACTGTTAGTTAGAACGATCACAAAAGTTGTAAGTGCAATAACTGCAATAGCTAAATTACGACCTCACACCTCAATTTATAAAGATGCCCCAAAATGAAGAAGTAAATGGAGTGAGACAAGAATTTTATAATATTGCTCGTTTCCCAAAATATGTTCAATATTATTACCAAAACAGTGCAATAAAATAAATTTGTAAATAATAGAAATAAGTTTTACTTACCTGAGTCGCAATCAAATTGGTATTGATTTCCTGTTAATTGTTTCTCCATAATTTCCTTCAGTTCTTCATCAACGTTTGATACTGGACTAGGATGATATGGGCCGCCTCCACTACAGCGGGTATTTTGTTTTTCTGAAGTACTGAAATCGACTTTTGAAGCGAAATCGAGAAGAGGATCTCTTGGGGTGCCCCTATAATGCTGTTAAATTCTTTGACAATGTTTTGCCAAGTTTATTCTTCAATTTATTTGAAGTTGTATTTGATTCCTTAAGCTACGTTTTCATAGGGTAGTGTATTTGTATGGTAAAAGTAAACGAGTAGTGTATATGTTAAACGCACTGTTGTGAATTGTATCGTTCTAATTAAAAAATTTAGTAGACGAATCGTTTGTAAGGTGTAGCGTTGTATGGTAGCTACTTAGCTAGCTAGCTTCTGTCCAGCTAGATCGGGCAAGCAATACTTATTCATACATATTTATTTACAAAAATTATTAATATACAATTGTGCTTGAAGAAAAAACATGAGAAGAAAATTTCATTCGTTTTTCTTAAATGGGGCTCGTACACTTGCATTATATGTATAAAAATAATTTTTGTTAGTAAAAACAGAATAGCTTTCTATTAACAAACTGAAATCATTTTCCAATAGAATTACGGGAAATTTATCCTGTAGTGCCTCTCAAAATCTATCATGCTCATGCTGACCAACTCTACACATAAACGCATCATGTATGTACATAATCACATGCTGAGCACTCTCTTTATATATCAGAAAAGTCTTTTCTCTTTTATTTGAGCGGAAATAAAATACACATACACTTTGTATTTTTTTTTTCATCATATACATTCAATAGATAATTAGGTATATAATGTACCCAAAAATAGCTATAGGTAAATCTATACAGCAGAGCAGTATCGACGGCAAGACGGCTATATTAGATATGTACATACCTACATTTAATGGTTATAGATTATAGATGTTGATATTAAAAAAACCTTTTTGTAATAATTTAGAGGAGTAAGTACGTGAATAAATGGCCTAAGAAGCAAAATTAAAAATTAGCTTTTGCATTTGACATTTGTTTGCTAATACATATTATGCTCATGTGTTTTCTATTTTCAGTTCTACGAAAATTCATAAAACTTGATTATTACGTTGTTTTTTTGGGTATTTGGTATTAATAAGTTTTTCAACAAATACGACGACAACGGACAAACTTCAGTAAGTCATGCGTAGTAAATCTAATTAGATGATGAATAATTAGTTGCCTAATGTCACACACGGGAAAGACATAAAGAAACAAGCTGGAAGTTTAAAAAAATTCATTTTGGCACTGTATAACTTGTGTAACGAAAAAAAACCTGTTACAATTTGTATGCTGTTGAATTATCAAATAACAACCTATTTTCAGTGGGTGTATTGTAATTAATTGATGCAATTTTTAAGGCAACCATTGAGCAATATTCCGTATAAGCCCTTTTACGAGTACACTAGTTTGTCCTATGATTTATCATACTGTAAATATACCTATGTGTCATAACTTTCCGGACACAGGCGATTCTTGCAGACCTCTGCATGATGAACACAGTACTGCAGATGAAGGTACTAACCTTCAGTAATTCTTAAGAAAATATAATGGGTAAAGAAATTGTAAGCATTTGAAACGTTGTGATAACGTTATATAAAATAATAAATATGTAGTAAAGATACATAATAAAATTTCAGAACGATTCTTATAATCAATGAAAAATTTAGGTATTGAACAAAAAATTTAAGAATTTCATCTAATACAAACCAATAATTAGGTAATATGAATGGAAACATCATTACTAAGAAAAGATTTTCTGTCTACGGCTTGTACAATTTTATATATATGATTGCAAACTTAAAGAAATCCTTAATTTAAACTTTTGAAAGAAAATAAACCATTTTCATCATTGTGTGTGTCCGAATGTGTGAATGTCCCAATGTGTGTGCGCCATTTCAACTTTTCATCTAACTCTAACAAACCATTTTCTCAATTCGATTGCAAAAGTGTAAAAGATACTACACATCTGAATGGAAAAACTGGCAAAAACATTATTTCGAATGGTTGTGCGGGTTATTTGGTTGCATTTTATATGGGTCAGCAGACATTTCAGAAGTTGCACTCTTTCTCGCAAATGTTGCTGATATTTTCCTTTTTCCTTTTTTAGAAAATGTGCAACAACATATCCTTGTCTATTAGAGAGTTTTAGGGGTTAAAGACCTCAAACTCCCCGTGCACACGCCTCTCTTTCATTTTCCACCATTTGCTGTGCCATTATACTGCATAAAGAATCAAAAATTGTCCTACATAAACACTATACTATAACAATTCAGAATATAACAGTTCATTTACGAAAAGTTCAAAATACTATAATATCAAATGCATGAAGAAGATTTCTTTTCGCTACATTTAGTTTATATTTTATACCTATTGTTTTCTCTATGGAATGGACGACATACGACAAGAAAATATTGTGTAGACAAAACTATTTTTTTTCCAATTCCATTATATGAAAACCGTTTTGTTAGTTGTGTGTAAAAAATTAATTATTATTAATAATTTACGTAAAACAACTGAGAAGTAACAATTTGAAATTATGGTGAAGGCGCTATGTACATATTGAGAAAAATATTAGATACGTATTTCTAGTATTCCTATTTTATTATTTTCGTCTCTTTTTATAAGTGATGATGATATAAGGGAATGACCTAAATAATAAATTGTATTGTATACAATCTATAGGATTCGTATCAAATCGGGATGTTTAGCTATTACCCCTTCTAATGATGTGGGGTGTGAGAGGGTGGTTTGTTCAGTTCATTTTATATCACATGACTTTTAGATATAAAAAGTATTTTGATATTCTTTTTCTTGTAAATAATTTACTAAAAGAATCGTTATTTTTTGAATAATTTTTGGTGGCATGTATATTTTTAGATATCATCATTGAAGTAGCATAAAAAATCATATTTCAGAAAGAAGTATATATACCTACGTAATACGACTGGAAACTTGTAAATGATATCGAAATATGTATGTATTTCAAATACATTGGTGAAAATTGATATTTTTTTATAATATTTTTAGTATTTGGTAGCTCTGCTCGTTTATATGGAAGTTGATTTTATCAGTAATCTCACGCAATTTTTTTTTATATAATTTATACCTATATATAGTTGCAGACATTTTACTTTATTTTTATCATGTATTTATGCTATTATTTTATTGATAAAGAAACGCCATTTTCCAATTTCAGCAGAATTATTTTACTTAATTTTAACTTGATTGCTTATTTAAACAGTAAATATAACTATTGGATTTATTAATGTCTGATGTAATTTATATACAAATTTCACTGATCTTATCGACATTAGTATAAATAAACAAGTGGGTGGATTAATTTGTAGTAATATTTCTAGGCCAAATTAATTACTGATTAAATACATATGATTCAAATGAATAAATTATTCCAATAAATATACTTATACAGAAAAACACAATCATTTTTTTTGGAACGATCAAAAAAGTTCTTTTTTTACAAAACTATCATATTATTGTTATTTTTATAACAAGGACGTGAAGTGAATACTTTTTAGACTTTTTACTGTTGATATTAGGTATTATTTGTCAAGATCGGAATCGGATGTCCAGGGCTCACGCTTAGTTATAAACAATTTTTCTTTCTACCTAACATTAGTTTACATGGCATTAATGTTTCAAGAAGAGTATTGAAGACTAGAGAAATTGCATATCACGCACTTGCATGTAAAAGTAAACTGTAAAAGTCACACACGAATATCAAAACATTGTCTTATCCTTATCGGGCTTATATTATCATCGTTTTTATTTTTATTAGATGGAAAAAAAAATAAATGTACCTACTACACATATACATATAATATAGTAACAATAAGATATTTTAAAAATCTAAATACATATACCATTTTAGAGAAACACGTGCACTAAATATTTTTTCCTTTTCCATTTTTTATTTAGATAAACCGTTTAAAGGCTACATATATCAGATATTCCGAAAATTTCCACATAAAATTTTTTTGTGACCATTTGTCAAAAGTCTCCCATTCATTAAGTACCCCATTTATATATAAATGAAAATGAAAATAGTTTAAATTTTTCGTTGTTTTTCAACTACTGGTATCAGTTAGATAGACACAAACCCTCGACATTTATCTTTTATTATAACATACTTTCATAATACCTATGTTAATATGCATAATATAACATACATCC
>SSSI01004515.1:0-11773 GCA_004796505.1 Oryzaephilus surinamensis | reverse complement strand
GCAAATGAATAAATATTCAGTAAATTTTGTAAATATCGAGGTAAATATAAAGAAAATTTTATAAATATGTAGTAAATATTGTAAATATTAAGAAAATATTACAAATATTTAGTAAATTTTCTTATAAGAACAGTAAAAAACTTTTATTTTAATTACTTTCAAAAAAAAATATTGTTTAAAATTTTCAATATAGTGTTAAAAAAATCTTTCAACATAGACAAAGTTCTACTTGTTTTCAAAAAAAAAAAAATATGTCGTGGCCGGTGGGTCCCGCCCGGTCGCCTGGTTTTGTTAATTATTGATAAAAAAACTAAAATGAAAAATGTACGAAAATTTTAAGGAATAAACTAAAAAGCAATTTCTTTTCAGGGAAGCTAAACGTGTACTACACTCGTTTCACTCTAATACCCACAATTTTATATCTTTTTCTCTTTCTAATATAAAAAACATTAATTTAGTAAATGCATAAATATTTTGGAAATATGGAAAATATTCAGTAAATATAGTAAATGCGGTAGATATTCAGTAAATTTTGCAGATATTTACAGATATTTACTAAATTTAATAACTGTAAATGTCCAGTAAATGTAGTAAATATGTTAAAAATGTAGTAAATATAATTAATATTTAGTAAATATATATTTAAGTGTACACAATTTTTGCAAGTGGTTAACCCCTCGGATTTTATTCAAAAAAAAATAGGGTAATGCATTTAAAAGCTTTTCCATTACAAAATATTATTGCATGCACTTATAAATATCTGGAGATCGCTGTTTTAATAATAAATTCAAGTGAATTTGCTTTTGCTTGTAAAACTTGATTCAATTATTTCGTAACAGTGCATTTAAAAATTTAATTGAACAACTTTATATCCGGTTAGCAAAAAAAAAGAAAGGGGGAAATACAAGAAGAATTGTGGGAAAAGAAAAAGTGATGGAAAAGTCGTAGAAAACTGACTTTGAACACTATACACAGAAAACTGTCAGTGGTATACGCGCGTTTGCAGATAAATGGAGACGTGCATAGCGTGTTTGATGTAGTAAATTCGCAAAACACAGCAGTATATAGTTCTGTGTGCGAAGACTGGGGCCTTAGTCCCCTATATACATGATGATGGCCTAGGAATTGTAAGATGTTTCCCGCACACACAAATTGCTTTTACAAATGTGTGTGTGCCTATAAATTCCATTTCAAAGACATAAGGTCCCCCACAATACACAGTTAAAAGAAAAATCATTTTCTCAGCCATCATGGATGATTTTGAAAGATATTTATTGAAAATGGCAAGCAAACAACATATATATCAGTTGTATAAAAAAGAAAAACTACTTGAATATACACAAAAGATAAAAAAAAAGAAACGACGAACAAGAGAATGGCCTGATGACATCTTCTAGTTGGTTGAATTAATTCAATAGGTAAGTTTCGTCGTATAGTGGAAGCTAACATAAAACAGAAATTTAAGGGTTCCCAACCTAATTAATTTTCCTTTTTATTATTCATCGAGGTACTTAAGCGACTAGGCGACCGTAAGATACGATGTCGTTACAGCATGCATCATGGCACTTCATTACATCGTCTTAGAAACGAATTATATGAAAATTACTTTTCATACTTTCTATTTTCTTATGTGTGCACCAAAAACCATCAACTATATAATTTACTACCAAAAGCGACTATTAAAATTAATGTTGAAAAGCGTGCGCCGCCACACGGATTATTTTAATAAAATGTTATTTCAATCGCGCTCGTCTAATTTAAGAAATTCTGTATGCAGTCACGAAGTGCAATTATTGATCAAACTCATTTACGAAATTAATAGTGTCAAGTTACAACTAAAAGGTTGCATATCAGATTTTCAACTAAAGTATTAAATTTCTTTAATATTGGAAAACTATTTTGATTTTTTCGAATTGTCAAAAAAAAAATGGGAAAAAGCTAATATGAAATTGGTTTGCCTATATTCACGAAAAACCACCCAATAATTTGTCTCGTTCGAAAAGTATATTGACATCGAAACGATTTCCTACGAGACTAAAGCACTCGTTTAAATCGTTTCCCCAAAAGAGTAATGTGTACGTCATCGTAAGACTGCTGTGCTTAAAATATATATTATATCCAGCACATCGTATTTTACCTTTTTTCCACATATTGGACGAATTGTACAAACTTTAATCATATGCCAGTTGGTTTAATGCACCAGTGTTTGAGCTTTTCCAATTTTCTTAAAAAATGCACCAAAAACTTTTACAAAAACAGAAATGAAATTGTTAACAAAACTGATTGATGTTTTCTGTATTACGTATGAATAAAAATATTGTACAATTTTTATCATTTCCGCGTTGCAATTTTGTTTTCTTCTCATTTTTATCTAGATTGAAACGTGATGGCATGTGACAAATATATACATACATATTGGAGTAATAATGAAAAATTTTATAGGCAACATGTAAAAGACATTTTCAAAATCAATATAACATTGAACCAGTTTTTTCCTCTTCTTTCTTCGTCACATTCATCAAAAATGGAAAAACTTTTATAGCACTATATATATGTGTAGAAAATAATACGGTACTTGACATGTCATATATATTTGAATTTATTTGCTAGTGTAAAATTAATTTAGTATATTGCAAGAATAAAACAGTACGAAAATGAAAAACATTCAAATGAATGTATTATACGAGTTTTGCCCAGTTCTGTATGCACTAAATTACAAAACAAGACTAGTTTTGGGTTAAAAAAGTTCGGTATATAGGTGGTGCTTTTGGATGCTGTGGGGACGGGCCCGATATAGGCAAATAAAACCAAAATAAATGGACCGTACTGAGAAAGATTTACGGTTTTTGGTCAGATGTAGTACTAAAACATTTATAACCGGTGCAACTCATTCATAAATTTGTAAGTGTTTGGCGTCAACGGTATGTGGTGGCATAGTGCAAACCACCATCGAACCACCACTGCTGGGACACTATATACCAGGGAACTGGGGGGTTCGTTTTATGAATCTCGGGACTTGAATTTGATAGAAACTGGATACAGTTTCTGTACTATGTTGAATGCTAATTAAAATTTTATGTTTAAAGTTGTAAATTATGTAATTGTTTTAAGCACGTTGCCCTATTTTCCACTTGTACCGTCAATACTGACATTTTTACTATTACTGTTGACGAATTTCACTCTATTTTCCTTTTTTTGTATACTTATGATTCATTTTTGCTATTACAAGTCAAATTAAATTTTATTGTCCATAAAAAAAGGTATATAAAATGTATTTTTATATATTTTATATATAAACGGATACATAAAATGATTTATTATAAAACCGTATTTACAAATAAAAAAAATGGATATGATTAAATATTATAGAAATATTATTTTCAATGGCGACAATATAATACGCATATATAATGCAACTTTACAAGATAAATCTGCATATATTTGATATTATTCAAATAACTTCGTTTATGCTATTACATGTGTTATACAACTTTACTGTTGTATATATATATTATTATATATTACGATACCATTTATAACAACATATATTACTAATGCACTCACATATCAGCTAACAAGTTTAGAATTAATTATACAAGTTCACATTAAACTTATCTTTGCATATATATTTCATTATCAATTTTAATTAGATTTTATATTTCTGAATTTATATGGTGAATAAACTTTATTTATCACAAAAAAAGCTTCAGTCAAATTTTTAAGCTGGTTGTCAGGCTAATATTTATTTTATATAATCGTTGCTATGGAAACAAAGTAACGTTACCAGGGGAATCACACTAAATACTTCTTGTTAATCATGTTGTCATGGAAACGTTTATTTGATACACTCGTTGTTATACTTATGGAAGCAAAGTAGTGTTACTATGGAAATGTTTGTTTGATACAGCCGTTGCTATGAAAGTCAAGCTATTGACATAGAAACGAAATAATGGTGGTATAAGATGTAAAAATAGATGCACATATGGAATTCTGCAATTAAATTTAATAAGAGCGTGTCATTACACCACATACTTGAATTTGATCAATAAAATTCCACAACAATTATTAATATTCCTCTTAAATTTATTAATAAAAGAAAGTATTTTCCTATACTATTAAAGAAAACGAAAAATCACTAAATCAACAAACGTTTTTATTTTCCCCAATGGCTTTTCCAATTATCTGTGTATAGTAGTGGTGTTTCTTGTTAAAAAAAAAAAGAAAGAAAAAGTAGAGAAGAGACGCGTCGTATGCAGGACAAGTTAAAGCAACAGCATCAGCTGCGTCTATTGCACAGATGGCGCCCAAAGAAAAAGAAGAACAACCCCCTAGTAGAGAGTAGTACACCCACATATAAACTACCCTTGTTGCAGCAACTACAAATTGACTGCGTCCAGATTAACTTCCATTTTCCTCGTTTATTTTTAAGGTTTAAGTAAAACGTGAGTTTGTGCAAATATTGAATAGTTCTTTATATTTAATACTTGCTGACTAAATAATAGTTTCATGTTTGTCTGCATATAATATATTATTGGCAACTACTCTATTTAATACTAAAGTTAAACAGACTTATAAATTTGTAAAGCCAGATAGACATTAAGCCCCCTCATGTCCCTTTATTGTACATACATACATCCAACTGTAATATATCCGCTTTATCGTACTAATTACTCAAACATTGTACCAAACAATGTTGTGTGTGTATTATTATTTTATTTATACGAAGAAATGTAATGAAATATAGCTTGAAATTAAATTTTCTATAAAATGAATACAAAAAAAATGAGACTATATTTTATATAACTTGGAAATTCTGTTAAATTTCATTAGTTAATGTATCTTCTTTGATGTTGGAATTTTATAAGCGACCAAGCGAGATATTAAGTTTTCTTTTCACATTGTAACGTATATATTTTTGTTTGTTTTTAACAATTTCTCATATTAAATCAGACAGTCAATTAAATTATTCAACATTAACAAATATATCATTCAAAATTATAACCGAATATTATATAAAATTAATTCAGCATTAACATTTATGTCATAATACTAGTATTATAATATTTTATTAGGAAAAAGTCAGTTATTTATTAAAAATTTTTGAATTTATTGCACTTTTATTCATGTATGTATTTGCGCGGGAACCTAAATTGACTATGAAATGAAGGCAAAGTTTTTAATTTCAGCAATAACTAATCCTACGTTTCAGCACCGCTGAAATTTGTATTAATATTATTGTTTTCAAGCCGGTCCTGTATTGAATAATCAATATTGAAACGTACATGCAATAAATTGCTCAAGATGATATGTTGAAATTCAATCTGTCTCTCAAACAAATACACAAACCATCTTCAATAATATATATTTTGGCGAATATTGGACTCTAATAGACGATCGGTTTATGTTCAATATTATTAGAACATTTATTAATACACACAAATTTGAATTTCGTACAATGTTATTTTTAGAAAATATACCTATTTATAGTTTTTGGAGTGTATAAAATTCATGGTTTAATATAAAGTTTTTGAAATGAAGGAAATTTATAAAAGTGAAAAATATATGTGTATGTAAAATATGAGTGTATGTTAGATTATTATATGGCTACAATATATTACAACAAAATAAACATATTTGGGAAAAAGGTCCCCAATTTTCCTCCTACAGTTAGAATAAAGCATAGATATTCATATTCGCCCAACATAATATTAGATAGCAGAGACATTTTGTAGGATTATAAAGTATATCATACGGAATGTTAGAAATGAAAACGCCAGTTTAAAAAAAAAGAAAAAGAAATGTCAAACTGCTGTCCAGGGGGTCGTTATCATTTTTCATTCCATGAATTTCGTCACCTTTTAGCTATTCTGAATATATGTGTGAAAATATTTACGATTTTTACAATTACATAGTTTGTATTTCTTTTTGTTGGTGAAGAGGAAGAATAAGGGGGTGGTTATTTAGTGAATGAAAGGAAATTGGCCAAAGGCAAAAGGAAACGAATTTATTTTTTTTATCTTTTCTTGCCAAATTAACTTACTGACCTGGAAAAAGTGTTTCACTTAATTACGGAATTATTTATTAGATTTCATTTCATGGAAAATTAATCAAAAAACAATAAAACCATTTCAACACACAACCAACTATACGGGGGTGTATTTTTCGTATATAGGGGAAGTTTCAGTCACGAAACAGGTCTATTAAAAAACCGCTGCAGGTGCATCTCTTCAACAAGCCACTCTCTTTTCCTTCAACAGTTTTCCAACTAGTTGTTTTTTTTTTTGATCAACTCATTTTCTCTCTTTCTTGTCGGAGAAAAACACACGAAACTTTAACGGTCTTTCTTGTATTTTTACGACCAACTGATAAAATAATGTTTTATATATTTTTTTCTGTCTATGTGGAGGCGAAGTTTCCCAAAAACTCAACACCCATAAACTGTATAAAAATACATTTCCTTTTAAAAAGTTTTTTAAAGGCACACTTAAACACTAACTACAACTTTATTCATAAAATATGTCATATTGAAAGATTTTACCATCCTTCTTGTACGCCAAAGAAGCAAAAAAAATTGATAATGTCGATCGGTCGCGGAAATTAAACTTATAATTTTATACGGCCATTAATTTCTCTTCTCTCTCTCAGCTTCTGCTTTTGCATAATTTTGCATTTAGCTATATATAGTGGAAGAAGTAAAAAAAGGGCATAATTAACTTTGAAATATGGTTGAATAGAATTGAGTGTGCGCTTTCATATTGTTGTTGAAAATTACTGATTTATCGTGTTGATCACGTTTCGTGTCAACTGAAAAAATAAAATGAAGTAATTTATTATGAGACGAACACCTTTACGTGTCAATAATACGTACAACTTTATTAAGAAATCATTTTTATTATAAAATTTATTCGTATGTTATTTTTGATGTATCAATTTTTGTCATGTGTATATATTTTAAATTAATTAAATTTCTATTTCATTAAACATGAACAAAAATCAATCAAAAGTCAACAAAACGAATGAGTGAATTTTTCATTTTTTACGTAAATTGCAATATTAACTATTTCAATTTCCGTTTAATTTGTTTTGGAAAACTATAATACATATCTGTATGTTGAATAAATTTTCAATGTTTTCTATAGAAAGTTTCTGTAAATTGGAAAATTGTTGACCGTTTTCAGTAAATTTCTGAAACGACATAATATATATAATTAATGTCCAATAATCAGTAATTATATTGGATAACAATCGATGTATTAATTGAACTGATATTGTGAGGGTGTTTCCAGGCCATCTACAATAATAGTTTTGGAAACAGATTAGGTGTACGCAATTATTATACGGAAAGTAATTAACTCGATTTTGAATAGAATATAATACATATATAGCAATTTGCAGACCCATAACTGTATACAATATTAAACACAACAAATACCAAAACCAATGAAACTATTTTCAAACACACAATATCTACGATGTGTTTTCTACCTATAGTTGAAATTAAATTTCTAATATACATGCACATATTTCAAGTTTGTGTAAATTCTTGCACATTATTATACTAGAAATTTTAGCACGTATATGAATTCCATTATGCAATTTATCCTTCTTATTATGATTTTATATATGAGGCGCCGATTAGGACTACATTAAAAAATTTTACATACATTTTTTGTTGTTTAGTGTCACCTATTAATATTTACATGAACTAATTTATAAATAAAATTCATAATAAAAATGTTTAATAAAGTCGTAATCGGCGCCTCATACTGACTAAAGCTTACAATACGAATTGATTTGGAAAAAACTGTATAATTTCATTAAGAAAATATATTAATAGAAAATTAAATTTTTCCCAGCAGCAGGTTGTATATATTAATAAAGCTTAAATTAATTTCCATTAAATTATTCAACCAATATTTACATTCTTAATAAGTTTCCTGTTTTATTTTACTGTACATGACTAAAAACACCATCATTATCGTGTTTCCCTGCTTATAAGGCTAAGTTAATTCGAAATTAGTTAACACTATATAGAAATTTGCTGCATCCATTTATATAATACGAAGGGGGTTGGAAAAAAATAGCACAACGCCGTTACTTTATAATTTATTTAATGTAATAAATCAATGTTGATAAGTTTGTAAAACATTTTAAATTAAACTTTTGCACGATAACTATTATATGTGTATAATTAGGCATGTAAATTCTTGATTAAGGCCTGTTGACTCTAACATATGTTACCTTGGGGACGGATACTAATCACTATTTAAATTCCCTTACAATACAATAATATCTAATTCTTTTTTGATTGCACACTAATTAACTATTTAGCCTTTGACATTGTTTAATGAAGTAAAAACTAAAGTTTTCAACAAAATAAAGCCAAAACTTAATTAAACAACATGTTAATTATTTACAAATTAATATTGGAAAAGTTGTAGGCGAGCGGTTAATTATAACATATGATTAATTTTTTTACGATTGTTAACAAAATGTCAACAATTGTACGAAAATTTGCTATAAGATGTTGAAGGCTGATAATAGCCGTAGACTAATTTAAGTTTAAATTAATTCCTGTAAGTAAACGAAGCGTACATAAAATGTAACGCTATTCTCTAAACTTGATTTGATTAATCATTACATTGAACCGATAATTAATTAGGCTTGTTTAGATGTAATTACACGAAATATCGATCGATATTCCTAGATCTAACATTACCATTACATTGTTTTACATTATTCACCTTTCCATTATAAATACGTATATATATGTGCTCATCCCTACGTACGTTTATAATTGTATGATGATGATGATGTGTATTGAGATATATAAGGGGGTGAATAATGTGTTCGGGGGTGGGTTTTCTGTGTGCGTGTTTCCGTTTTACACAATCAAGTGTTAAACGGCACAATTTGAGTGATAAGACAATAATCGTTAATGGAACTGGCGTCACAGTTTTGAATTTTTACCACACAGCATGATATCATGCGCAGTAGTTTCTTAAATTTGTTAAATTGATTGCGCATAAGTTACGAATTGATTTTCTATCATTTCAAACACGTATAATAGAATAAGTTTCGAGTTATTTTTCGTTTAGTGAAAACTTTTAACAATATAAAATTGGAAAATTGGCTTGTCTGTTTGTTTTTCAAACTCATTATTATATTTTAATTGAAGATTTTATGTAGGTACTTTGTATTTTGTTTGTATTTGTTGTGGAAAAAGCTGACCACTTGAAAAAACATTGTGTTGCATTTGTTGAGATGAAATGTTGAACAATTTTGATTATAATATAAATATTTTTATGATATTCGTGTGTACATTGAATATGAAAATTTTACTATATCACATAAAAGTTTGAAGCATGAAATGAATACATTATACAAGTTTATATGAATTAAAATAAAACCATTCCATTGAAAATCAAATGTCTGATAGTAAATATATGTATATATATGTTGGAAAACCGATAAAGTTGAACAATCTTTAGGGAAAATAGAAAACTTACTAGTCCATATTCGGTTACATATAAAGATAAATGAAGTAGTATAACTGATAGTGATCGCATCACAATTTTTATAAAAATATATACATCGAATGTAAAAGGAAATTACATGTCAAATATGGAAATTAAAATTTTAATTGAACATCCATTATAATATTATATACGATATACGTCGATACGAATTTCTGGGTAAATTAAGACGGATCGTCTAATCTATGCAAAATTTATTGAGGAATATTTTGTATTTAGTTAGAAAAAAGCCTTTAAGTCCCCATGAATTATATTCATGATGGTATTTATTTTTCTGCTGACTCAAAATCAAATACAATTATTATTTATATACATTAAAAAGAAGCGTGCTGCTTTTAACTTGAAATCAATTTTTCCAATACGAAATTTTTAATTAAAACGTAAAAAACTTCATTTAAACTATTCTATAAGAGTGGAAAAAAAAGTTGTGTATAACAAGAAAAGTAAATTGCCTTCGTTGAATGTAAAATTGAAATTTATATCTTACAAGAAAATCCTTTCTTTGTCAAGTTTTCTTTAAAACACTTCTCTATTCGAAAATAAATTCTAACATACAGAACCATTACTTAGTAAACTCCCTATATACAATTTGTATAAGATTGTGAATTTAGATTTTCCCTTCCTGTCATTATTTATGTTTTGGCAAATTGTGTTCTATATCTTCGTATTTACACACACTCTGGCTGTATAGTTCCAACTAGTCCCTAGTTTAAATGAATTAGTTATTATAATGCCAGAAACTGTTCGAAGAAGATGTTTTTGTTTTCATAGTTTACAATAACAACTTTTCAGCCAACCCTAAACCTGTTCGTGTCACAGATTTTCTTCAATAATATATTTAACTATATGTGAAGTTTCAAATAATGTAATTTTAATAAAGCCAACCCTGGCGACAGCATTTTCATTTCCAAAAAAACAATATATTCTCAATTGGAAGTGAATTGTTGAGCATAATTTATCGATGAGTGGCACTTGATGTTTTTACTTCTGTTTTTCAATGAAAAAATTTCATCGTACACTCTTTATTGTTTGCATTGATTTGGTGAGAATTTTTCTCCACCCTCTATTATTATTCTGTTGTATACAACTAATGGATTTTTTAATGGATTGAAGCTTTTTTTCCTATATATGTATACGTTCAATTATTCTTTTTACAATTTTAGCTAGCTCTTTGCTTCTTTCATTGTTTGTACCACAAAATTTTATATAATGTAAAGAAAAATAATGATAAACGAGAGGCCGCTTGTCACACGCACATTTACCCCCAAAACCAACCCCTAAAGTTAATGATAGGCAATTTTGTTTTCAATCTAATGACGTTATTAATTTTTTATGAATTTTCTGTTTGATTTTCCCTCCCACTTTTTTTTCTACACAGAGTACACAAATTTAATTAAACAAATACAAGAACGGGGGATTAAATTTGCGACATATACGTTAATTATTAAAAATAATGTGCTATATAAAATCTGCCCCTGCTTGAAGGAATCGATATTTTTTGGAAGAGTTTAAAGACGCCGAAGAAGTAGGAGGGTTGTGTATTATAAAGCTTGTGTGTACAAGAAATTTCATCCATTATATACATATATCGGCGATTAATCTTCTGCATTGATGTAATCGAGCTAATGCAAGCAGGAGCCTAAGGTATAATCAGTTACTTTACTTTTGACAAATCGACCTCCCGAGACCTGACAAAGTTTTGCCTGTAGCTTTGTATATAAAGCTGGTGGGGCGAATGTGTATTACATATATATCTAGTCGGAAAAAAAGAAAACCTTTCAAATACTTTCAACTCTATTTCCTCCACTGAAACTTGTCCATAAAAAAAGTTGCACGAACATATATATACGTATGTAAGAGTGGAAAAAATGAACCAAACTACATACAATCTTTTATCACGTGGAGTTGTACAGTCTGGAGGGTGGAAAAAGTTTTTTATTATTTTCTGATGCAAAAACTGCTTCTAAAATATCACCGGAATTGTTGTTATAAAGTTTTCTTGCCAACAATATGTATTTATTTACTTTTGTAAAGGATATGATGATGAGTTGTAATGACAATCTTTGTATTTATATGCAAGATGATTTATGACTTTTGGGGGGTTTTTCTTTGTTTTTAATAAAATGCCCTTGTACGTGCCACATTTTCAATAAAACTTTTTCGTATACAAATCAATCATTTTGTCATTGTAATGCACATAATAAAAATATGCACCCGTATATTATTGGTGACGAATA
>SSSI01004506.1:0-28880 GCA_004796505.1 Oryzaephilus surinamensis | reverse complement strand
ATATTATTATCGTATAATAAGGAAAAATATGGAGGTTTACCTTTAAAGAAACAGGTTGCAGACAAAAAATATACTAAAATGGCTGAAATGGCATAGTAAACTTTACAAAATTTATTAGGGTATTAAATATGGATTTAAAAAAAAGTTTCACACAATATTTTAATTTCTTAATAACTTTGTAAATAACATAAATAACTGATAAACTTTAATGCTAACGCGTAGTATCACATTATTTATATAAAATACCGGTACCGGTTGTTATAAAATGTTCGACGTTGGTAGGTAAAAATTACCATTGAATCTGAATCATTGTTCAGGATTGTATACAATATATATATAATGTTCATTTGAAATATAAATGCATTTAAGAAGTTCAAGTCGCCCCTCCCTAAAATGGCAAGCCTGTTGTATATTTTATATGTACAATCTATTCATTCTTCGGTAGGAAATAAATTGGTGAACGTAGCAAAATTTTTTTACGGTGTGTGAAAAAAATTTTTTACCGTTTTAGCAAAATAAAATAATCATTTGTTATATGTTATAATAGCAATTTCTTATCTTCGTAAAGGGGAAAAAATTGTTTAGCTTAGGTAGCATTTTTGTTATTTAAAATAACAATATATTTATCAGAATTTATTACTCATTAAACACATACATATGTGTTAAAGCCTAGAGTTTTTATAGAAATTCTTGAGTAAAACAATAACAAATCAATTATTTGCAAAAAGTTTAAAATTTAAAATAATATCCTTTGCGCTATCTGTATCCCGTGGCCTGTACTGAATTACAGGTTTCTTTGAATGGTTAATGTGATTTTAAATAGATGGCTAAAAATGATTTAAATTTGTAAAAACTTTTACTTGGATTTCAATTTTCTTTGTCCGATCATTGGCACTCTCATGAAATTTCGAAAAAAAGGAGAAAAAAAATTAAAAAAGTCAAAGATACACGTTTATATAGCCGGAAGCGTACATCTTCAACACCAGAAGATCGTGTCGACCCACATATCTGTTGTTTTATTTGATGTCCTTTCACTTTGCGTTTTTTTTGTAATTTCTTGTAATGATGATGGACTGCTGACCGACAAAAAAGATGTGTACAGATTATAGAAATTTCGCATAATTGGATAGTTGAGAGAAAAATTATTATGTATGAAATTGATGATGGTGACATATGTATGTATGTATGTGAAAGGAAATCGGTTATTTATTGAACGTATTTCCGCATTAGCACCTTAAAATTTAGATATATTACATCATAATATATTTCTTTATAAAATGAACAGGTGGATGTAATTAAATTAATGTGTATAAAGTAATTATTTACGTCACACTTTATATATGAAGAAGTTTTCCCAATTATTGAACACTTTCACTGTTTTATATTTGAAAAAAAATTAAAAAGGAAAAGTCTTATTGTGAAATATTTGGAAATTGTTCTCCAAACATATGGTCATTAAATGAAACTAGACAAATTTTACGGTGACAAATGTATTTTTTATAAAAATAAACGTACCCTACAAAAAGCTTTATACAAAAATTAAAAAACACATAATTAAATGATTGATGTTATAAAATTGATGTTAAAATGATTATGTGTATATGATGTTAAATAAAATTTGTGTAATGCATCATGACCCGTGTTGATGGAAAAAATGTTGTTGTTGTTGTTTTTTTTTTAAAATTATGTACAAGAAATCAGTTCTAGCTGTTGTTATCCAGCTTTTAAAAAGGTGCTCCATAAGAACCGGATGGACGACTAGGTGCACCATATGACGAACTTGGTCCACTTGGATAACCACTGAATCCACCACCGCCTCCAGCAATTTGCGATACTTGATTATATTGTGCTACTTGAATAGCTTGTTTAATTCCTTCCAAATCGATACCAACAACACGTTGACTGTATGATGGTACACCATATTGTGGTGATGGTACACCATACGATGAACTAACACCACCACCACCGCCGCCACCATGGCCACCGCCAAATGACGACGATGATGATGATTGTTCTTCTTTTAATAAAATTTGTCTAACTTGTTCCAATAAGGCTGGATCTACGGAGGCACCTTCGCTCGTTTGATAACCAGATGATACAGCCGTGTATCCACCACCGCCTCCGGACAGTCCACCGCCGCCTGAGTAGCCTCCACCACCGCCGCCACCGAAGCTGTAGCCGCCGCCACCGCCACCACCACCGCTTGGTCTGCTGTAACTGTAGCCGGACGGTGGTTCCGCCAGGGCGACAGCCGCCAAGGCGAATGCCATTACCTAGAATTTACAAAAGAAAAAAAACTTTCATTTTAGAAACTTTCACGAAAATTCACTTAGAAGACAAAAAAAATTGTAATTATTATGAGAAAAACTGCACGTTTTTTTTCTTGCGTTATTTCTTTGGATGTGGATGGACACTTACCACGGTATACGAATTCATGATGCTTACGAGTGCTTATTGGTGACTGTACTCTTCTTGTTCTTCTTTCAATGGTTTTATACTTGAATGTGGTTCTAATGTGCGGGGTGGGAAAAATAGATGATGATGATGAGATGGGTAAAATTGTTGTTGTTGTTATTTTTGTCGTCTTTTCTCTGTCTTTGCTACTATTTTTGTATATAAAGATGCATTACTTTCACGTGGTGACCAACATATTAGCATTTTGTATAAAGTGAGACAATATAATATAATAAGAAAACGACGAAGAAATTGTTATTATATGATTGGATTGGTGGACGATGATGATGTTACTTACCGAAAATGATTGTTTTGCTTAAGGGCATACATTATTTCAATATACATAAATAGTGAATGTATTAATTTTTTGGCTTGTAGGTTGATCGTTTTTTTGTAATATCAGATTGTCTAATTATTAATTAAGAGATTTAATTGTGATGAAATATGAATGGGTGTATATATATTTTTTTTGATATGAGAATACAATTAATATTAATTTGTCTTCATAAAGAAACTATTGTATAATATGAAATTTGACCTTTTTGTTGGAAATAAAGTTGAGAAAACTTTGTTAATGTAAATGGGTTTTTCCTTTCGGTGAAATTTCGTTAAATTTAATTAAGTTAAGATTTTATTGTCGTTTTGTAATTTAATTAGCATCTTGTTTGGCATATTTTGGCTATTTTTTAAAAATGTTTCCTTCCGTTAATAAAATACGTATTTAATGAATGGAAGATGAAAGTCATTGTATGAAGAATATAAACAAATAATTATTGTGACTCAAAGATTTATTTTAATAGCTTTCATTGGTTTTTATTATTAAAAATATTTCTATTTGTTTTAAAATGTGTATAATAAAAAAAATTATATACATACTCTCTTGTAGAAGATGAAGAGATTTCACTTGAATTGCATCTTTTCTTTTTATTTATGCACAATTGCATTATGAAGTTTATTAACAATTTCATGTAGTAAAAATGTACATAATTATTATTCAACACACAATAAAATTGTAATTCATTTAAAATCTAGGGTATATAAATTTTATATAAAATTGTTTGTTATTTGGCCAAGGTTGTACAATTTAAATTTTAATTTTTATTGCTTCTAATATTTTTCCATGTACAGAAGGAGACCATCCTCAATTTATAGTAAAAAAACAAGTGGTGATTTAATATTACACAATAATTTTAATTACTTATACCTACGTATACGTATTGAATTCTAAATCGATTCGAGATAATATAAGTGAAAAGAAAATTCAAAAAAATAAAAAATATTTTATACAAAATGGAGAAAGTTCTTTTGTAATACAATGGAAGATTATTTCGGTTTTTTTTTCTTCTGGACAGAAAATCGATGACAAAATTATTATGTTGAAGCAATTTATAGTGTAAATTGATAGAATCTACATTAAAAATAGGCCAGTTGAGAGTGTAATTCACACAGTCGTATTAAAATCAGTTAAAGGATTCTTTAAAAACAACAAATTGCGTACAAAACAACTCTCATCATCATTAGTGAAAGGTAGTTCATGGTTCATGAACTTAATTGAACAATTTTCAGACACTTATCCTTATATTATTTAAATTTTCTTATGTATACATTTTTTTTTATTCTTATTAACTGTATTGTTTGTTAGTTACAATGTTGAAAGATGTTACAAATAATTACATAACATGAAAATACCCCTTAATAATATGATTATTTTCCCACTTGATTTGCTTTTCTAATTCTCTGACATAATTTCTAAATAATTTTGAAATTACATACGCTCACATCCAAAAAAACAATAAAATTTAATATTACAACATTATACATATAAGTTTTATATTTATTTTTTCTAAATTCACGTGCTATGCATTATAATAGTGAAATTGATAAAGTGAAGGGACGGATTTTGACACAAAAATTATTTTAATGACCAATTGAAAAATTGTTTAAAATAACAAGAAGTAAAAGGTCAAAAGATCAGTGAATGCAATATAATAAATCACCTAACATACAAATTGCCGTAAATAGGATGACCGCCTTACTTCCGAATGAAAGTAAAGAGAATCACAATTTCGTTTTATAATATAAAATTGTTTAATCGTACACAAAACACACACACACATACACAAAGTTTGTTGTATGTGATGTGAGAAGTCTCACGAATAGGCGCTTTTCAAGTGAGAGTCTCTCTATATAAAATACACGGAAATTAAATATTTACATTTTTTATTTCATACAGTAGACGAAAACCAGTTGAAAAACCAATATTTTAAGTCATTAAATTAATAGTTTCAAATGGGCTGATTAAATAATTGAATTTGTGAAACAAAAATAACAATAGAAAATGGAAATTTCATGTTAAAATAATTCGTATAGTCATATATCCCACCTTTCACTATTATAAGTGACGGAACCGGAAGGAATAAATGACATCAATCCGTTATCTATGATGATGGTTGAGAACCCGTACATATATTTTATTAATTCACATGCCATTTTCTATTGTCCTACTTTATATAACGTAAAAAAGTGTACGTGAATTCGTTCGTATGTAAGAATCGATTGAAAAACAATTATAATTAAAAATGTTTATTTATTTTTATTTATATTAGATAATTAAAAAAGGAATTTTTATGTTGATGTGAAACGGAGAAAATCCACTTGTATGTCCACTGAATGTTTTTTATGAAATTTATATGTTGATGGTAAATCATATCGTAATTCAGCTAAAACTTCACCATTAACGCCCATATTTCGTACGTGTTTTAAAATATGCGACCTACAAAATTGAAATTTACAAGTTTATAAATTAAAGAGCCACAATTTTGTACCTTGTCGATGTTTTATGTAAGGAATAAACACTGCCTGAAGATAAACTGAGAGCAATTTCTAAAAATTTCACATCAGTTCCGGCATTGTGTTTCGTACCAAATGGTGGATTTAAAATAACTGTATCAAATTTTTTATAAAAATTCTTCATCAATTCATGTTGCTTTATAATATCACAACAAATCACATCGATATTATTTAAATCGTACATTTCACGATTTTCTATATAAATGTCCATTGCGTCTAAATCGATTTCAAAACCAGTTACTAAACTGGCATTTAATATTCCAGCACCAATTGATAACATTCCACAGCCGCATCCTAAATCAGCGACTGATTTGCCTTCTAAATCACCATACTGCGACTGGATTGTATAAAGCATATGTGAGGCTAAATGTACGGGCGTAACATATTGTTCTAATAGTATTTTTGGTTTTTCAAAGCCATTCATCGATTGTAGTTGTTGTTCTAAATGTTTCAGTTTCATACAAGGCCACATTTTTACGGTTTAGGACTGTCGAAACGTGGTAATACAGGTAGAATTAAATTCCCGAACAATGAATCTTGGGTTATAAAGTAGCCAGCCGATTGGGCATGGGCCTGTTGTAATGCACTTCTTTGTTGGGCTGATGTTACTGAATGACCATCAGTTTGATTAATTGTTGCTGTTGTTGAGGTTGGATTATTATTCGATAATGTTGGGGTATTTAATGTAGAAGGGCTTAATGTTGATGCTACACCTTGTTTTAGTAGTAATTGTTTTTTTAATTGGAGCTCTTCAAGTAGTTTACGATTTGCCAGTTCTAAAAATTTAGGGATTTTTTTTTAATTAATATATTATATGAAAATTATGAAGAATAATGTTACCCCGTTGAGCATTAGGTGGTTGAAAAGCCATCAAAGTCTTTAATAGTAAGAATTTTTAATAAATTTATTAATAAATTTTGTCTTTTTTTCTAGGTTATGGTAAGTTTTGCGTCTTCTTCCTCTATTTGCATTGACGTTCAAGATCAGAAAATTTAAGAGGAGAATTCATGGATGAGTCTTCCTTTTATTTTTCAAATTTCAAAACAAAAAAATTATTATAAAAGATTATTATTTTAAAAAAGAAAAATAGATTTCAGTCTATTTTGGTTATTTTTAGCATCTTAATTTAAATTATTTCTCCATAGTTTTTGTTGAATTATTTGTAATTCATAATTTCGCTATAGCTATAATTTTTTGCCAGTCCCTTCTATTGTTCTGTAATTAATCATTTGTTTGTAAAATTACTTCTTCAAAATACTTTAAAAGGATTTTTTATCAAATACTAAATATGAATGTGAATTATATTAGTGAGTGAAAAAATTAAAACTAATGGATTTAAATTTAGTAGGTAAGTATTTATTTTCCATATTTGTGTACTAGTATTATTCTAATATTAAATAATAAGTTTTAATTGTTTTTATTTTTTAGGTGAATTTTATTGTGGTATGCTAACACACACTTTTAAACGAAGTTTTTAATGGTAATTTATTTCCGCTCGCATTATCCTCTTAAGTTTAAGTTGTTTTAATTTATACTCCTATAATGTAAATATAATATGTACTATAAAGCTAGTTATCTCTTAATTGGATTCAAAATTCTTTTCAAATTGATTTATTTGCGAAGACATCTATTAGAAAAAACGAAAAACTAGCTGATTTTTCTTAAAATTCTTTATTCTAGTTTATACCCTTGAAACCAGTCCCTTTTTACCCTATTTTTACATTTTATACCTGCTTTTCAACTTGTTCAACTACCTGTTGGGCTAGTTCTTTAAGAATTAGTCATCAACACCGGCCATTTAACCAATCACGTACACCATTTCCCTGTTTATTGTGATATTTTGTTGACAAATATGAACTAAATAATCCATTTTCCACGAATTTTATATGATTTTATTAATAATTCGTTAAAAGAATTTCAAATATTCGCGGTTTTTAACTCAAACAACTTGTTGCGTTGCTAATCTAATGTCAAACAACAAGTGGTTGAGTTTTTAGCTAATGTAGAATAATTTTAATGTAGTAAAATAGTTAATTAGTGGTTTTATTTAGCAATAATTTTACTTTTTGTTAAACAGAGCACCAAAGGGTAGGTACATAATTATAGATCATAAGATTGTTCCCATTATTTACAAAATCCGTTACCGAAAATAAAGTGCGGTTATGTTTTCAAAATAACAATAATCTTTTTTAAATAAAATAAATATACTGAATCATTTAACTGTTTTAAATCCTATATTATTCATCAGATAAATACGATTATACAATTTTTAACTTTATTTTGAAAATTTTGATAATTTATGCCATTTATATGTTGTGTAATATTACTTAATAATTTTTGAAGAATTCGAACGGAAATGAGCCAGGACTCCTTCTTGTCATCAGATTTTTTAACTCCTGATGCACAAAATATGTTATTGGAGGATAATGACGTGTAAGAAAGTAGTTTCTATTAAAAACAGGGACAAATAAATTGATGATATTTATCATTTTTACAGTCAAAATTTGGTTAATAACATTAACTGGTCATCAGAGCACCAATTTGATTCTCATGTAAGATTTTGCCTTATTTATTTTGTAGATTGATTAGGTTTACGGTTGCTTGATTTTCGTATGAATGCATTTGTGATTCATTTATGAAAGTTGATTTTGATGCGTCATCAAATCGACAAGCTTCTTCTTGCTTTGTACATACAATAGCTCGCTGTGAATGCAAGTTTGTAATTTTTAGTATATTAGTTGACTGTGATTTAAGCAAATCTGTGTTAAAATAAAGTATTTATTTTATATTTATTTAAAAAAAATGGTTATTTTTAATAAAAATGTAAATAAAATTTGGGAAAGTAACGTTTTTTCTTTATATTTTAATTGTTACTTTATTAAAGCTCATGGGGATGATAAATCCAGCAGAACTTATCGATATTAAACCAACAATGAATGTGCTCTCTGATGAAGAATACGCTGGACCATATAATTTTGAAGTGACTGTATGTCCAAATGGCACAAAAAATCCATGGGTTGTAAGTTTACTTGGAAATCTAACTAAAATTTAAATTAGTAATTAATTTTTTTATAAAGTATTCAGTTAAATTGAATAAAGTGTTCATGGATATGGCAGTGCAGTTCCCAGTAGATTTTCGTTTGAATGTAACTCCAGACTTTCCCTTATTTGTACGGGCAACCCCAATTTTCTGTCAACCTCAACATGTACAGGAAAATGTTTATCGGTGCTATAGTCACGTGCATGCAACCGATGCTACTAATCAAGGTGGAATTAATTTTTTTAAGGTAATTAATACAGTTCTACACTATGATATATTGTTTAGGAGTACCAGAAAATGTTCGCCATCATGTTATTCGGTGCACATCAAATGCGAACGCTAATTATATGGGCAGTTCAACCAACAATGAACGTTTGAGTGTTTTGATTCCATTACAAGCACCACAAACGGGCACTGATAGCGTTAGGGAATTATTTGTATTTATGTGCAAAAATTCCTGCCCATATCCGGGTATGAACCGAAAACCGATTGAGGTGATTTTTACGTTGGAGAACGTAAAGTATGAATTTAAATGAATTTTTTTTGTGACGTTTGTTATTATGGTGATTTCCAGTGGTGATATATTAGGGAGAAAAGTGTTAATGGTAAGAATTTGTTCCTGTCCAAAACGTGATAAAGAGAAGGAAGAAAAAGAATCGGAAAAGTCATCTGCAATTGTTCCAAAAGGAAAGAAACGTAAATTGGATGCTCCTAAAATTAAAAACGAGACTAAAACAGAAGACGATAAAAAAGAATATAATATGGTATTTTATTCAAGTTTTTTTCCGAACTATAAATATATTTTATGATGGATTTTTTTAGATTTCCATTGTTGGAAGAAAACATTATTTAGCGATCTTAGAGATGTGCACTGTATATATGAAAGCTGAGCTTTATAATTGTAGCCAAACTGGCCAAAGTGATGAGAAGTTTAAGAATAGTCTTAATACATTGAATTCCTTAATCAAGAAATGTAATGTTAATATTTGATGATTTCGTACAAGAATTACTAATTTATTTATTTTCAGATAAAAATTCCGAATAATTAAACATTCCATTATAGAGGAATTAAATACTTTAACATTTAAGTTAGTTTTTATCAAATGTGATAAATTAAGATTCTTTTTACAATGTACTAAACCTCTTTCAGATTTATTTAATAGAAAGAGAAAAGTACTATATGTGTTACGTCGTTTTAAGCTATGTTTAGTACTTAAGTTTTTTATTTTTTTATTTGTATGCTCAATTTTTAAGGGTGCAATATGATATGATGTGCCTTATAATTTTAAGTATCATAGATTTTATGTTATCTTTTTTAAAATAAATACAGCTAACTGTAAAACGCGTTTTTCTTTGTTCAACACAGGGTTATTTTTAAAAATAAAACAAATTTTTTCTTTCAGAGATCCTTTTTATAAGTTTATTACTTGAAATAAGTGTACAGATTTTCTTTTGAAGAATATAAAGTTTACAATTTTTCATTCTTAAATGGTGCACAGGTACACTATGTGTCTATATAAGGCTATTTTCACTTTTTTTTATTCATGAATTAACGATTATATTCGTTTTTTATACAACTATACATGGCATTGCGTTTTTATTCGCAAAAATTTCTATATTTTCACACTAATATTCTGGCCTATTTTAACAATAATAGCAAATTTTTTCTATATATAGGCAGACATAGACAATTAAAAATATATTCATACTAAAATATTGTTAAAATAAGACAGAATTGGACCGATTCTTATTTAATTTTTGAAAATATTTAACAATACAGGAACGCTAACAGTAATTGTTTCCAAAAATTGACACCATTTCAAGCTAAATTTTTCCTAAACACGAATATTTCCTTAGGACGATTTTGCGAAAATATAAAGCGAGTAAAAATTTGTGTTTACTTTTGGTTTATTTGCCATTTTTTTTTTATTTTGATTGTGTGAAAAATGGTAAGCTCTTGACAGAAGAAAATCGGCCCTTATTGCCATTTTTTAAGGGCTGGCATTAGCTTCATAATTTTTTTAGTAATTGCATTGTTTTACAAAAAATGGTATTTACATAAAAACTAAATAATAATTATATACAGAATGTTGCATTATTATGTTTTTTGGAGTTTCACAACCGCTCTTTAAGTGAATTTTACGTTAAATCTTTACAATGGAACATTCTGTATAAAAAAAAATTGTTTACAGTCTATTATATTTTTTTTTGTTTAAGTCGCTTATTCACAGAAAAATACTGTCATTTATATATCATAATATATATTTTGTTTTAATATAGCACTTACACAATTAATCCTTTTTAAAAATGATTTAGTTAAAGTCTTTTTAAAAAAAAATTGTCGTAATTAAAAAAATTATAACAAATTAAAATAAATCCCCATTTTTTTTTCATATTTAAGTACACTTCTAACTTATAAAACAGACTCAATTTGCTTAATTTCTTCTTTTTCATTTGGACTGGAAGCAGTTTCAATAATTTTTGGTATATGTTGTTGTTGTTGTTGTTGTTTATTATTGCCAGTATCAACATGATGTCCCATTGTAATTGGTTCATCTTCATCTTCATCATCTTCATCGATTGGTGTTAAAACATCATCACCATCACCATTCTGTTGTTCATCTTGTAATGAGAAACGTTTCAAACACGGTGCTATAAAACTGGTTACAGCCGATATAGCGAAAAATGCACCAGCCACAAAAAACGGTACATTATAGGATTGTGTTGCATCATATAAGGCACCAGCCAATGGTGAACCAACAATTGCGGCAGCACCACGGAATAATATTAATAAGCCGAATGCATTTGTTAATTTATCAAGACCTAAAAGATCTACGAGGATAATTGAAGTCAGCGAAATGTAGCCAGCTGTAATGGAAACATTCAAACAATTAATTTATTTTCGACTTTTAAGAGCGCATTTTTTTTTCGTTTCAACTTACAAACTGCAAAACCGAAGAATATTGACATAATAATATATGTACTATAACTATGACAAAATGGTGTTAATGAAACAGCTATTGTTGATATAACAAGACATATATTGTTCACTAATAATGCATTAACTTGTGGAAAATCAGCAAAATAACCACATCCTATACGACCAACAGTATTTGTAATTCCAATAATTGATAGAAGAAACGATGCACTAGCAGACTCGATACCCTTAAACACGTTTATATTGCAAAAATTTATTATTTTAAGTAAAAAAATGTTGCTTACATCCGCTTTTGCACAGTCCACTAAATAAATAAACGGCACATACAAACCGGCCATACCAAATAAATTCGAAATACCAATTAAAACGAATACAGGGTCCTTCAATAGACTCATATCCATCATTTGAGCAAGAGCAGATTTAAAACTTTCTGGTAAAACTAAACATGGACATATATCGCCAGCTAAAAATCAAAATATTAATTAATTTCATTATTTTCATAACAGGATTTAAGTTCGTACGTGTCCCATAATCGCCTTCTACACCCCGCATCTTTGGTATACTCAAAATACTCTGTCTATAATTCGTTAATGACTTTTGAGATTGATGAAATGCTTGTAAATTAACAACAGAACCAGAATAGAATATATCTTTTCTCGATAATGGTCGCACCATATTGGATTTTTCACGTGGCAATGATAATTTTGATGTATATTGTAAACTTTCTACATCCACCTATTATAATAAAGGAAAAATTTGTTGTTTTGAAAGAAAAGAAATGCATTTCTAGGAAAATTTTTGCATTGGATGTCATCCAACGGACAGGTGACAAGATTTTTTTTAACAAAATGTTAAAAATAATTCACAAGATGCGTCATACAAACCTCACTATTGTTGTTCCTGAGAAATGAACCAGTTGAACTGTTTCGTAAACGTCTCATATCCGTATTGGAGCTCAAAGTACCCCTTGAAGAAGACTTAATTGGTCCTAATGTAGGCCGGAAACGTTCACCAACCGATGTTTTTCGTATACGATCGAATGTTGGAACAGAACCATTTTTCGGTAAACCAGACACGTGTGTTGTAAATGCTGGTTGGCTTGCATTCCGTGGCATTTTCGTTGTTTCGTTACTATTCTGCTCATTTGATCGTATTTTCGGTTGTTGTTTAATTTCTTCAACACGTGGATTTTTAACACCCTTTATATCGGCTTGGCTTTCACCTGGTGATGGACTACCCGAACTGCTACCACCACTCTGTTCTTGTACTTTAACTTCGGCAATTGTTGGCAGTGTTGGTACTGTTGGTATTGGAGTTATTGGCGTACCCGGTGCTAATTGATCTAAATTTAAACTAGAATGCACTCCTGGATCAATATTTAATGGCTGTTTCTGTCGTTTCTCCATTGTACCATCCGGCAACTGTACCATGAAATAAGAACCACCGATACTGCCGCGTTCCATCTGAATGCGTCTTTCTTCGGCCATACGTTGCAGCAATGGTTTCTCACCATTTACATCCTCTTTTGGATATTCCAATGGTCGCATCAGTGCACCAAAGATGACACAATTTAAAATTAAACCGGCAAGTATTAAGTTCGCTCCCTGCCAATTGTATTCTTGTAATAGAATTGTGGCTAATGGTGCAAATGCAAATGTGCCAACACCACTACCACATACAGCAATTCCAGTCGCTAAGGAACGTTTCGTTTCGAAATAGTAACCGACACACACAACGGCCGGCAAATAAATTAAACCGAAACCAAGACCACCAATAAAACCATACGTTAACATTAGCCAGTTTACAGTTGGACTAAATATTGATAATACAAATGCCGTTGTTGATATTAAACTGCCCGCAATACATACTGTACGACAACCGAATTTATTTGTTAATGCACTAACTAATGGACCAGCACTTAAATACATTCCAGACAATAATGAACCAACCCATGCCACTTTACCTTTCGATTCACCATAATAATCGACCATTTCACTTAAAAATACACCAAATGTATATGCTATACCGTCCACAATCATGTTACACATAAATGATGCGAATACAATGACCCAACCGTAACCACCGTCAGGTGGGGGCGGTAAATCATGGTAATCACAATATGATATAGCATCCTCTTCGTCGCCCTCTTGTTCGGCTGTTAAACGAGCTGCTTCTTCGCATGCCACCTCACTGTCAGTCTGTAAGCAATAAATTAATGTCAAAGAAGATGGATCTAAAATGGCGTTAGAACGTTCAAACAACATGGTGGATCGGTTGCCATGGTGATTTGTAATAAATGGTCAAAATTGCGCAGATGATAAAAAATGGTGTTTTGGAGTCTAGCAAACATGGCTGATCGGTTGATTCGTTGCTATGACAACGTTTTGTAAAATTATGACAAAGTATTTAATCGAAATCCCCCGATAAAATGATAAAAATTCTCATCAATTATTAGTTTATTATCAGTTTTTAAAGACTCGATTAAATATCCTTAATTTATTTAACATTTGGTAAATTTCCAGCAACAAACAATGTATTTAACATACCGATAATATGTTCGAAATTTACGTAATAAATTGTTATTAGTTAATATTAAAAGGAAAATATGTGGTATATTATAATAATGTTATTGATTTAGTAATAATAATGAAGAAATTTTATTATATTTCTGATATTATATGTATATTTGCAAATGTTTTTTAATGTTTATAATCTTATCAGACTCTATTAACATTTTACTAGTTTCAACTGATTAAAATTAGTTAATTTTTCTAACATTATTGTAATAAATATAAATACAAAGAAAATGGATATATTTAATGTATGAAATTGTTTATAAATGTTGATTTACATAAGTTGACCTTTAGTTTCTATTACATACCTATGCTATTTAATTAAAAATTATGTTTTTGTCTCATTTTCCATTAATTGGGATATAAATTCATCCAAAAATCGTGATTAGAATTATAGATAAAATGTGTAATTGTGGAAAAAATAATAGCGGGCGGATATAAAAAGAGAAAAAGTATTGAGGACAAGGTTTAAATTACATTTCAGTATTTTAATGTCAGTTATATTCAATTAAATTGATGTTTATTTACATTTTCAATAAATATAAAGCTAAAAGCTGTTGAATTTTGCGCGCCTATATATGAAACTATTAAATATTATTTATATGATAATGTGCAAAATATAGCGTTTTATAAATAAAATATACAGAGTCATCTAGTTTTACAATGTTATTGTGTTATAAATAATAATTTTTGTTACAACTTATTATAAGAAATAATAAAAATGAATAAATCACTTTGTATATTTTATATAACACGTGTTTGACTTAATTTGCCTTGAAATTGCAACTCTATTTCCCACATTTATAGTTTAATTCATCATTAATTCAACATATGATACAGTTTTTCAATTTCATTTTTCTATAATTAAGTGTTGTTTTACACTTGATTCGTTTAATCGATAAAAAATTGTGTTATCAAGTTGTAAAATTTGTTTTTAACTTTTTAAAAATGTATTACATAATATTTAAATGGATATTATTTTAAATAATGAACAGATGAGGATATTTTAAAATGAATAATTACCATATTTAATGTATTGTTGTAAATAAGTTAATTAAGGCACTATTACAGTACCAATCAGTAGATTGGCTTAAATCTAACTAAACTAAAAACTTTATTTGTCATACAAACTTTATCTATTTATTATAAGGAGATTTTCGATTTTCTATTTACTGATTGAATCAAATTAAATATGTAATTACATATTATGCATTTTAACCATACTTAAATTGTTTCTTAAACACAAATAGTAGATATTTATTAAAACAGATAATTTATTATCTCTTATAGTACAAAAGGAAACAACAAAATGTTTAACTATGTTAATTGGCATAATTTAAACAATTTTTTCTTAACTGATATATGTCAAATTTAGTTACTATAGCAACGCATCTCTGTTTAAGCCTTCTAGATGTATTTTATAATAATTTGGTGAACTTAATGAGTGCTGGTATTAAATTTCCAATAAAAAGCTTTGTTAAACACAGCTTGCTAAAAATGAAAATTAATTAATACGCTTTTACTACAATATTTCATGAAACTATACTTTTAATTAAAAAAATTTATTATGATATTGTATATTAAAATTTATTAGTGTATTGTAATATGAGTGATTTATATTTTATTGCAAACGAATTATAATAAAAAATTAATTATGTTACAATAATAAAATAAATATAGACAGTATGATAAGAAATTCCTGCTGTATGTTTCGATAAAATTACTTTTAAATCAACAGGTTATTTTTTCATAATTCTTGTAAAGGCCCATAACTTCATAATAAAGTTGAGTTTCAAAATTCTTTGTTAAAAGTTTATCGTAACCAAGGCAACCAGACCTTCAACTTTATATTATTCCACTAGCCAAGTTGATTAACAATTTTATATTGATAAAGAAATTTATTGTAGTTTTTTTTTTAATTGTTATTTTTGCATAAAACACCCAACAACAATTTCAACATACATATATATATGTAGTGGGTATTTTAATATTCTTGTTGGTCTTTTTAAAAGTCCACTTTCACCTAACCTAAATATGAAAAACTTTATTGTAATAAAAAATTGTTATAAATTTTCATTTTTATTAGTAATTAGAAAATAAAAACATGCACTTGGATTCGGAAAATATATACATACAACACAACACTTTAAAAATGTTCAATTGTATAAATAATATTCTAAAAATATAACTATTAGTATCGCAAACATAAGCTAAAGTTAGTTAGCATGGTAACAATTATTAATAAATTATTTTCCAGTATTTAAAGAGAATATGCTTTTGTTTTGAAATCATATGTTTTTTTTTATGCAAAGAGGGCTTTTCCACTTATTCATACACGTTGCCATAACAACGAAAATAAACGTACCCTGCTAATTTTTCGTGAACGTGGTTGTTGTTGTTGTAGTTGATTTTTTGGAATTTCTGTAGACATTTTTACAACACTATTTCAATTATTTTAACAACAAATTGTTTATGGTTATATAAAATGTGCTAATTTTTTTTATATTAACACACTTCCACTTTTAATGCGATTATTTCAAATCAACTTTTGTATTTTATCACAAAATTAATACGATTTGTAATCGATGCTTTTTTCGCACTCATTTTTAATACAATTTAATAGGTACGTTTTTTTCTTCTAATATTTGTATGAAACAAATGTCCGTGGACGTGTATATGAGTTTTCTAGTAAGTTATATAGGCACGTGGTAAACGATCGTAACGAATTATTTATACTAAGTAAAGTTTTGTAGAGTAGGCTTTGGTTTGTGCGCCACTAAGGCGATGTGATGATCATGTTTTGGGTTGTGTTGTTTGTGGTCGTATGTATGTAAAATTCACTAGATAGATTATAATGATGACGTCATTTTAATGCGAATAGTATACAATGTGATTAAATAAATCGATATATAGTATTTGTTGAGAGAGGAAATTTTTTAAATTGTGTGCAAAAAAACTTTTCGTGTACACCCTGTATATGGGCCTCTTATATTATAGTTATTCCAATTCAATTAGGTTGTCGCCTGTGTGTCCACAAACTTAATGAATACTTGAACAATAAATGCAATTTTGTTATCGTAAAAATACTATTAGATAGTAAATAGACATGTAGGATTTTATAAGTGACAATTAACTGGTGGCTTGTAAAAGAATATTAGTTATTTGATTCTATACGATTACGATTATATTTATGTGGTTGAACTAGATGGAAATTTTGTTTTAAATATCAGCTGACTGGAATATGATTGGACGACATTAATTAAACTAATTAATTTAAATTGAAATATATATTTCCAAGTCATCTAAATTGTTAAATAATATATATCCCAAGTACAAGAATATTTAAATTATTGTGAAAAAGATTATTATAAATTTGCAACCAACAAAACTAATATCAATTAAATAAAACAATAGTTGGCTATGGACTTACGTAGTTAATGGATGTTCTTCTCGAAGAGAATTTCTCTGGTTCATCTTCGGCATCTTCATGGCTTTCCGTTTGTCCCATATTAATACCCAAATGACGGGGGGCACATCAAGGGTGTGGGTTGCAATATAAGAATTGCAACCCCCTTGATAACCAACCAAAACCACCCCCACGTTCTACATACAAATACACACACACACTAACTACTAACTTATAATTCTAGTTTAACTGAGTGAATAAGGAATTACATTATATATTAATGTGAATTGTGCTTGTGGGGAAAAAAGGCCAACGCCAATGCAGCCCCCATTTAGGAGAGAAGCAACCCCTCTACCCGGCAACCAGTTATTCACCGTTACTATAACAACAATGAAGTGACGTAAAATATGAAAAAGGCGGGAGAAAATAAATAGGAGTACAATTTAAATAGAAAAACAATTTTTTATTGATTTTTCTTTATTACATGAAAAAAGTTTTTAATTATTGTGGGGCATCTAAAAGATACCACATTGAACGTGCTTGTACAGCTTCTTTTCTTACAATTCGTTTTTTATCGTCTAAACATTTTGCTAGTTTTTTTATTATAATTGGTTTATGTTGTATTAATTTGTAGAATGGAAACACTTGTGTAAAACGTTGCAGGCATTTTAGTGCTTCAACTCGAACTTTCTGGAAATTTTTAAACGAATTTAAACAGTTTTATTATGAGATTAATTGAATTTTCATACCATATTATCATTAAAATCAGTCAAGTTTAATATTCTTGTTAGAAATTCGTCTAAATGCTCTTCCAACAATTTTTCATTTGTTTCCAGAAGTTGCCTTAAAATCGTTAAAATTATATACAATGTTTGGGAATTTTTACAGTAATCCAAACAGTTTAAAACTAGTTTAAAAATCTACAAAACAAAACATTGTGAATTTGTGATTAAATTCATTTGAATATAAATTAAATTTTACTTTAGGGAATTGTAATATGATTATTTGTTGAGGGCAGAATTCCAATAAACAACCAATTGCACATAAATAATTTGTTTTCTCTGCTGTATAATTGTTTGATAAATAATTTGTTGCAATAGTAAACAATTTCTGTCTATAAAACAACCTAAAAAAAGCGCTATAACTTGTTTTAAATCAAACAACAAGCTTGAATACTTACGAAATGTTACATTTACTTTCTTCGTTCAAAGATTCAGTACTGGGCTTTAAAATTAGCCCTAAACCAGTACTAGTTTCTTCAAATTCGTCCAATTGTTGCAAAATCTATTAAAATTATTTTAATCTTCATACAATAAAACTATTATTTACTTACTAAATCACTCCAGTCTTTGGCATTCATATAATTCCTCATATATAAAGCTTTTGTAATCCAGCATAAAATATTTACAATGTTCTCAGTATTATTTTTAATGTCTTTTAAACAAATCTCACGAGAATATTGTAAAAAATTTGTTAAATTTTCATCTAAAATGTAAAGTTTTGAATATCTGCGGTAATATTTATTTAAACAGTCTTCTCACCATTTAAATGTTTATTAATTAAATTGGCTAATAATTCATTTGCCAAATTATTATCGTGCAATAAACAAATTTCTAGCAATTTTATTACAATTTTATCCCAATTTTCGATGGAAATATTCGGAGATAATCTTGAAATAAGTCCGTCTAGTAATATTAAGCTCGATAATTCGTAGTCATTTAATAAAAATTGTCTAATTACATCGTAATTATTTTCTAATATACATGTTTGTACATTTTCACTTTGATAGCCAATAAAATTTCTTATAATCACATGAATATTATTCAACAACAATAAAGTTTCTTTATTATTATTAGTAAAGTTAATTAAAATACGTATTAAATCATGTTTTAAAATAGAATTGTTTATAATTTCATTGTTTTTCTCACTAAATTTAATAATAACTTCTTTTAAATTATATACATAAATTGCGAATTTATTTAAATCTGAATGATTTTCAACCCCTTTTATTAACAATTCTATCGTAATTAGCGTAAAATATTCAATATCAATCAATTCGCAATAAGTTTTTACTACAAATTTTAAATTATTCTCATTATACTCCATTAGTGATTGTAATAAATCATGAATTTCTTCACTATAAAGTTTTCCCATCGATTTTAAACAAATTAAAACATTTTCCGTGTCTGGAATGTTAATTTTAAGTGTATTATAAACTACTAAACGCATTTCCTTCGTTAAGTATGGTGTTAATTTCGTTATACCATTAAATATCACATCTAATTCCCGAGAATTTTGTAGTAAATTTAAAATAAATTTAATAGCTTCATTGCTAATGTCATTATGATCGTGATTTTGTTGTAAAAATGCTACTAAAAGCTCGATTAATAGTTGAACAAGTTGATTTTTATGGTCATCTTTCGTTGAAATATTGTATAAATTTATTATAGTCGGTATTAAATCTTTTATAAGAAATTTACAAGCCTCTAAAGATGATTGAGACAAACATATAAAAATGTTATAACTTATTTGAAACTGTTGTGATTGTTGTATTAAATTTCCTTTTAATGAATCCATAATATCTTTTAAAATCGTATTCAAATCATCAGTTTTACTAATTTTTATAATAAAATTTTGGAAAGTTTTTAAACAAACTTCTTCTACAAATTTGTCTGAAGTTTTTATTAATATTTCTACTAGTTTGGGCCATATTTGTTGGGAATTTTTTATATATGTAGAAGTTGGGAAAGTTTTACAACCATTTGACTAAAAACAGACCAATTATTCCAACTTAAATCTTGAAATTTACTTACAATTAAATTAAGAGAATCAATAATAGCAATCTCAAGAGAAGAGTCTAGTTTTTCGAACGCTAAACTCATACAAAATTCTTCAAATTCTGGAATGGCCGTTAAACAGTTTGATAATTCTTCAGCAAGATCATCTCTTGTGATAATATCGGGAGTGTCTTTTGGTGGTGTTCGAAAATCTATTGGAAAATAACATGCAAATACTTCAAACATTTCTTCACTTAAATGTCCTAATGGTGTATTTTGTAAAAATGTTGGCATAAATTTGAATAAATAGAGTAAATTGCGTGGGTCTCGTTCATTTTCAATTGATGTCATTATGTCATAAACTAAATCCAACCCCATTGCAGAAAGTTCTAAAAGTTCGTCATAAAACTGTGTTTATTTTAAAAAGTAGCCTTTAAATACCTTGTGGATGTTTGTGAAACAATAATTTAAATATGTTATAAATTAAATAGCGATCGTTTTGTGGCTGTTGCTGACAAGCAACATTATGGAACAGTTCATTTAATATTTTATTTGGTATACCATCTGGTAGATTATAAATTTGCAAAATTGTAATAAGACCATCAAGTATCTGTGTTATAACGTGTATATCTTTTAAGCGATCTATATAAAAACTACAGATAAATTGTAGTTGTTGCGAACTTAGGAAGTTTTTTGATAAATTTTCAAGAACTTTTGTAAAAATTGTTAAACCTAGTTGTCTTTTGTCAGAGGCAGTGTTTATTAGTAAATGGCCCAAATTTTCTACAAGTTCCACAACAGTAAATTTTCCAGATTGGATTTCTATAAAATAAACCAAAAATTACGAAATATATTAATATGATTATTAGTTATACCTTGACTGATTTGTAAACAATTAACACTTAAAGTACTGGAATTAGTTAGAATATCATTAAGGAGTGTTTTTAAGTCCATTTTTAATTTATTTTATTGTATTTTTATTTAAAAAAATAGAAAATTTATAGGTTACAAAAATATAACCATAAAATATTCACGATGTTATTTACAGGAATCTGTACAAGTTGAAAAGGACAAATAAAAGATGGACACAATTTAAAAGTGTAAAACGTTTATTTCCATTAATTTAAAAAATATAAATAATAAATACATATATACATATAAAGAAATATAGTCAACATACAAATAGAAATAATACATAAACAATTACATTTTTTGAAGTTTTAATTCGTTAAACTTCTGTCCAAGTAATTTCATCACATCCCCATGTTTTAAATCCGGTGTGCGGAGCTTTGAATAATTTTCTTTAACGAATAAAGCAAATCCATTGGCTTCTTTTTTAGGCGTTGCTGTTACCATTTTCTTTTCACCATTCTTTGTTACTTTATTCAAAAGTACTTCAAATTTTCCATAACAATAGCCACAACGTTTACGTTCAATATCTAATGATTTACTATGTCGTCCAATACTATATCCACATCCTGTACATTTATAAGTATATTTCGTATTAATTTTATAAGCATGACATCGTTTTATCGGCGGCAATTCTGTATACGTGTTCATTGCTTTATATGCCCAAGATTTCCAATACGGTCCATGCCCATCAGATACATTATTTATCATCCATGTGGCTGCATGGCACATTTCATGTATTAAAGTGTCACGTAAACGATCTGGCGAGTCTAAAATTTTCGTTGAAAGTTCAATTTCAACTTTACGTTCAATTGTACCACATCTACGTGTAATTTTTTTACATTTACAATAACCAGCTGAGCCACGTAACCGAATATTCCATTTAATTGGTGTATCTGATGGAATTTTATTGTCAAATATTGTTTCATTAAATAAATTGAAAAGTTTTTCGGCTAGTTTTGTTTTTTGTTGATTGTAATTTGTGCGGAAAATGCGTGCAGATATATCACACTCTTTGAGGGGAACACTTGCTAAATTATGAATATAATTAGTATAAATATTAACGAAAATTTATGAATTTACCTGATAATGACGCTAAAAAACTGTAATAACCCGTTATTGTTTTATTTAATGGCAAATTTTTACGTTTATTGTAAAATTCCTCGTCTTCGTCGCTTGAACTCGATTCGTTTAAATTATTGCTTGAAGAGGAACTAGATTCCGGTTTTCTTGGAGTTATTTTTTTATTGTTTATCCTATTTTTAATTCGATTTTCTAACAAATTATCACTAAATATATCTTCTTTTTTCAGCCTATTTTTATTTACAATTTTTTTCTTATTAGTTACGTTAGTATTTGTTGATTTCTGTTCAGGTTCTTTTTTAGGATCATTCGATGTAACTTTTTTAATACGGTTTTCTAAATAATTGATATTATTTACTGGTTTTTTAACTTTTAATTCATCTTCGTCATCATCAAAATTTAGCTTCATTTTCGTTTTAACTTTTCGTGAGATATCCTCCTCATCATTAGTGTCTGAGTCACACAATTCTCTAATTTTTTGCATCCATGGAGACTCAATTTGTTTTTCTATTCTTGCCTTTTGTAAATTTTTCAACAATTTGTTTGATTTTAATTGCTCAGTTTCAAGATAAGGATTCTTATGAGTAATGGATTCTTTTTTTCTACTGCAAAAAATAATTCACTGATAATTAAAACAATTTCAAGTATTTTATTTTTGTTACATTTCCGTTTTTGGTGGGATTTTTTCATCAAAATTTCGTGTAGGTTTCTTTAATCGTGGTTCAGATTTTGGTAAAATTTCGTCTTTTTTCTCTCTCCATTGTTCCCCATAAAGTTTATCTAAGATTTTCTCACAATCTGCATAATCGTCTGAGTTATACTCTGGACTATCTTCGTCAATTTTTTTTACAGTATTAAATAATTCATCAAATCGTTTTTTCTTTCCTGTATCGAGGAATGTAGAATTTACAGCGATTGGTTTATGATCAGTCTTTTTTTCATCTTCACAAATGGCTGAAATCTCGTTAAACAAGGTGGAAACATCTTTATTGTTGTTTATTTGACTTGTTTCGATTTCTGAATTCACTTTCGTTAGCCAATCTTCGATTTCACCGATTTTACTCTTAGGTAAAGACGCTTTCCTCGGTTTAATGTAAGTTTCTTTTTCTGATTCGCTATCTGAGATAACAATGATTGACTTTTCTGGTGGCATTTGTTGGGGTTGCAGATTAGAACAAGCTGTTGAATAACTAGACGCACTTGAACTTTCAATTAAATTCAGTGAATCATTCTCAATTGTCGGTTTATTCCTGTCTAGTATAGATGATCGTCGAAAATGCCTTTTTAAGGCCAAAACTGCCGTACCTAGATATATCTTATTAAAATAAATAAATTTATTGTGAATAAATCTCTCAAACCTTTTTTAGCTTTGTTTTTTGTCTGCTTTAATTTTGGGGACATGGAACTTAATAATTCAAAAGAATCGTCCATTTTCAGTGTAAAGTAGAACCCCACAAGAGCCCACGATAAAATATTTCTGTTTTAAAAAAAAAGCTGTTAAAAATCTTGACAAGTGAGGTTATAAATTTAAAATTTCAATTTGCTTTAAAAAACAGAGATAGCAGCACTAGTTTCATTTTTAAAAATTTTATAAAAGTTGATTTAATAAATTATATATAAAAATAATAATTAACATACAATAATGATTCATTAATTAATGAGATCCTTGTTATTGTCCTATTCTCTTTATAATTTATATATTTCGGTGTTTTTTTAAGGTTATGTTGCTTAACCTAATTTCGGTTCTCTTTTCTATAAATATCTTGTTAAGGCATGTATTTTAAAGACTTAATCTATTAAAATCCTTCACCTAGTCATGGTACGTATTTCTCGCCCAAATTTACCAACCCTACTCACTAATAAATCTTTTATTTAGGCTCTTCTTGGAGCTCAATTAGTCATTACTTTGGTAATGATTAGTGTTATTCAGAAACTTGGGCCCCATTATTCGTTTGCACGTTGGCTTTTATGCTCAACAGGTCTAATACGTTATTTATATCCAACTGATAATGAACTAAGACAATTAGCAAATATACCAAAAGATAAAGCGAAATCTAAGAAAAACTTTAAACATCAAACGAATGGAAAACAGTCAAATACATTTCATGTACCCAGAAATTTAGAGATACAATTAGAAACAACAAAAGTAACACGATTAGATGTTTTACATTTACGTTTTTATACCGAATATCAATGGCTTGTTGATTTTTCCATTTATGCTGGAATAGTTTATGTTCTTACAGAGGTGAACATTTAAATTATGTGGACTTTTTAATAAAAAAAAAACTTTGTAGGTTTATCAAACTTGGTTTCCCTTAAAAGACGAGGTTAATTTAAGCATGTTATGGTGTAGTTTAGTTGTTTTATTTGCTACGTATCCTTTTTCAATAACTTTCAATGAATAAAGAATGAGTTTTCTTAACCAATTTTAGTAAAATGTTGTTAACATTAACTGTTCAATATTTCCAAGGTAAGGAATCAATAGGAGAGAGATCGACTTGTATAGTAATGGGCTTCACTTATATGATAATTTCAATGATGGTATTAATTGTTGATGAAAACAAATTAGAATTAGGCTTAGAAAATGCTTATAATAGTTTTAATCAAAGCGCATCAGTATTTTTAACAAAACAAGGGCTCAGTTCTTCCGGACCGGCTTCGAAAATTGTTTTAAAATTTTTTATGGCTGTTTGGTGTGGACTTTTAGGGGCTTTGTTCACTTTCCCAGGCATGAGAATAGCAAAAATGCATTGGGATTTATTAAAGTATTTTCGTGAAAATAAAATAAAACAGATACTTTTAAATATCAGTTTTGCATTGCCATTTATTTTGGTAATATTTTGGATAAAACCTGTTAGTCGAGACTATTTAACTAGTCGAATATTTTCAGGATTCACAAAACCTTTGTACGTAGAACAAGATTTAACTTTTTATTGTAAAATCCGGATTGTTTTTTTTTTAGATTAACTGATCACGCTTTCGAAACTATACGTCTAATAACAATTGTGTCAACAATGTGTCTTAAAGTTATTTTAATGCCATGGTATTTACAAGCTTATCTGGATATGGCCTATCATCGTACTGAAGAACAGAAAAAAGAGGCTGGTCGCATAACGAATATTGACTATCAAAAGAAAATCGCTGCCGTTTTTTATTATTTATGTGTTGTAACATTACAATATGTGGCTCCAGTTATTATGTGCCTATATTTAACATTAATGTACAAAACATTGGGCGATTACAGTTGGAGTGGTTTATTTAAAGATCCACAAACAAATTTAAATGAATGTTCAGTAAATTCAGCTCAAAGATTAATGGAATCAATTGAAAAACAACCAGATTCTATTTCGAAATCAGCTGCCGAGTTTCATTTAGCTCTCGACAATCTTAAATCGGTAAATTAATATAAATATTGGTGTAAAAAGAGAGTTTTCTCTAAATTTTCCTTTCAGATATTCACTGCTGAAGTATTTAGAGGTATTTTAGGTTTTTCGACTTGGTGGTGTTGTTTTGTTTATTTTGCAACAACATCCGTTGGTTTAATTTATCAGTCCTACTTTTCAATTGGATAATTTTCCCAAATTTGTGTGTTTTGTTTTCATGTGTATTATTGTTACATTTGTGAGTAATTAATAAAAATTAAAATAAAATCATTGTTTTAATAATTTCCAAGCCAAAAATATTATAGGTCAATGAATAAATGATTCATTATTCATTTTGTCGTATTTTTGTACACGTGTTCTTGAGTTTTGTAACCTTGTGTAATTTTTTTACCTATCCTACGATTTTTGACCTCTCAGTTTATGAAATCGTCTTATATGGTGATCTCAATGTAGATAATTATAAAAAATCCGTCCTTTGTATGCGGAACTAGATTTGAATTTAGCGCTAATTCTAGTCAAATCAACACTGTGTTCATAGGTAATTTTAAGTTGTTAATTTATAGTTAAAATAAACACATTTTGTTAATCATTTTTTTTATTGTATATAAAACTTTCTAATGAATTGTGCAAATAGTTATTTTGAGAACTATTGCAAATTTTTGCAATTATTAACATTATGCGGACTTCGGAAACTTCCAGAGTTAATATGATGGACCAATGAAATTCGTTCGTCATCATAAAATCTGCCATTTCATTGGTTGTGTCTCGATTGTTCTGGAAGCTTTATTGACCTCTGTATAAAATCTACTGTTGGCCATTTTGTTCCTTGATTTGATATCTTGCGCTGCTGAAGAAAAGTAGTAAAAAAGTATTCCTAGTGAGAATAATCTTAATATTTATTTAAATTAAGCTTAAAAACGAATAAAAGGTGAGAAAATGTTTTTTATATTTGAATTATAATTAATTTGACGTTTGTCGTCTCAAATTACAAGAAATTACCGAGAATATTTCTAGAAAGGCCACGTGCCCCCCTAAAACGAATTTATTACGTATCGATTACATTTTTAATTGATTTCGTTTTGTCTATTGTTGGTTTAAACTGTTTTCTGGAATAATTTTTATTGATTTTGCGTTTATTTCCTCCAAATAGATGGCAAAAACTCCAGCAGTAGGCATTGATCTTGGAACAATTTATTCCTGTGTCGGTGTTTTCCAACATGGAAAAGTTGAAATTATTGCCAACGACCAGGGTAATAGAACAACACCCTCGTACGTTGCTTTCACCGACACTGAACGTCTTATTGGTGATGCCGCCAAGAACCAAGTCGCCATGAACCCCAACAACACAATTTTCGGTATATATACTAAGTTTTTTTAAATAGGTAACTGACAATACACCCGAAGAGCTTTAAAAAAACTGTAATTGGAAAGTTTATTTTATAAAAAAATAACGTTTTTTTATTATAGTGTATTGTGGGTTGCCTACATTTATGTTGAATCATAATTCCTCGTATTCCTGAAACAACCACACCCAGAACCAAAAATACAAATAAATATATGATGAAACTAAAATTGTCATGCCAGACTGGAGTTTATGAGCTACATTTATGATTATTTCAACGTCTGATCCCTTCCAAAATTTTTCCACTTTTATATTTAGTTCGTTCAAATGTTTAACACGGTATTTTTTACATTATAGATGCTAAGCGTCTTATTGGTCGTCGTTTTGACGATCCAGCTATCCAAACTGACATGAAACATTGGCCTTTTGAAGTTATTAATGATGGTGGCAAACCAAAAATTAAAGTTGAATACAAGGGAGAAACGAAGACGTTCTATCCAGAAGAAGTTAGCTCAATGGTTTTAACAAAAATGAAGGAAACCGCAGAAGCACATTTAGGAAAATCTGTTAGTAATGCTGTTATCACCGTACCAGCTTATTTCAACGATTCACAACGTCAAGCAACCAAAGATGCTGGCACAATTGCCGGTTTACAAGTATTACGTATTATTAACGAACCAACAGCCGCTGCTATTGCTTACGGTTTGGATAAGAAAGGTCAAGGTGAACGTAATGTTTTAATCTTCGATTTGGGTGGTGGTACTTTCGATGTATCCATTCTAACCATTGAAGATGGTATTTTCGAAGTAAAATCAACAGCTGGTGACACTCACTTGGGTGGTGAAGATTTCGATAATCGTATGGTGAATCATTTCGTAATAGAATTCAAGAGGAAATACAAAAAAGACTTAACATCCAACAAGAGAGCTTTAAGACGTTTGAGAACATCATGTGAACGTGCCAAGAGAACATTGTCATCATCAACACAAGCCAGCATTGAAATCGATTCATTGTTTGAAGGTATCGATTTCTACACAAGCATTACACGTGCCCGTTTCGAAGAATTGAATGCCGATTTGTTCCGTTCAACAATGGAACCAGTTGAAAAGTCAATTCGTGATGCTAAAATGGACAAATCCAAGTGCACGATATTGTTTTGGTTGGTGGTTCAACACGTATTCCAAAAGTACAAAAATTGTTGCAAGATTTCTTCAATGGTAAAGAATTGAACAAATCCATCAATACAGATGAGGCTGTTGCTTATGGTGCTGCCGTCCAAGCTGCCATTTTACATGGTGACAAATCAGAAGAAGTACAAGATTTATTGTTGTTGGATGTAACATCATTGTCTTTGGGTATTGAAACAGCTGGTGGTGTTATGACTGCATTAATTAAACGTAACACAACAATTCCAACGAAACAAACACAAACATTCACCACGTATTCAGACAATCAACCTGGTGTATTGATCCAAGTGTATGAAGGTGAACGTGCCATGGCGAAACGTAATAATTTATTGGGTAAATTCGAATTAACTGGTATTCCACCAGCACCACGTGGTGTACCACAAATTGAAGTTACATTCGATATTGATGCTAACGGTATTTTGAATGTAACTGCTGTGGAAAAATCTACAAACAAAGAAAACAAGATCACCATCACCAATGACAAAGGACGTTTAAGCAAAGAAGATATTGAACGTATGGTAAATGATGCTGAGAAATATCGCAGTGAAGATGAAAAACAAAAGAGTACAATTGCCGCAAAGAATGCATTGGAATCGTACTGTTTCAACATTAAGAGTACAATGGAAGATGACAAGATTAAGGATAAAATCAGTGAAAGTGACAAAACAACTGTTATGGAGAAATGTAATGAAGTTATTGCATGGTTAGATGCTAATCAATTGGCCGATAAAGAAGAATACGAACATAAACAAAAGGAATTGGAGAACATCTGCAATCCAATTATTACGAAATTGTATCAAGGAGCTGGTGGTGCCCCAGGTGGTATGCCAGGTGGTTTCCCAGGAGCTGGTGGAGCTGCACCAGGTGCTGGTGGCGCAGCTGGAGCAGGTGGTGCTGGACCAACAATTGAAGAAGTTGACTAAATTATTTGCTTTTAA
>SSSI01004501.1:0-26646 GCA_004796505.1 Oryzaephilus surinamensis | reverse complement strand
ACTTTAAGAATTTTTTTAAATTTTTTGAGAAACTTTTGAGACGAACTTTTTTCACAGAGGGCCTTATTTTAACATGCTCTATCGATTGAAACAATAAAAAAAAAACGCTTCCAAGCTCCATTGAAATTGAAAAACACCAGTCAATTATACAATTACACGGTCGTTAATTACAGAAAATTAAAAGAAAATTTAATCTGTTCATCTGTTGACATTGAACTACGTCTAATTAACTAAGGAACATGCTTTATGGGTAATTTACTCACTGGATCGTTCTTCTTCACAAGCACCAGCACCACCGCCTCCGGCATCCACATCTGAGTTGCGGTGGTGGTGTTTGTGGCGGCGATGTGAACGCCTTTCTGACGGTACATGTACGCCAACGAAAACACTATGTGCTCGATGGCCTGTAACACATTTTAAAGAAGAGATGCCTCTGTATCAATGCGGATGATAAAATGACGCACGAAACTTTAAAAATACATTTTCAGTCAGAAATCAATTAAGTGGTTCTTGTTCGGATTTTGTTAGGCAAAAACAGCTTCAAATCTATTTTAATTTCTTATCTGGATGAAAAACAAGCATGGAACTTTTTGCAAGTATGCAATTTGCATGTTTTTCATATAGGATTGAATGATTTACTAGATATTGATTGTGTGGGAGTGTATTATTAGGTTGAACATGTCGAATTTTCAAAGGGATTTCCGTCATATATGCAATAAAAAACGATTTTATGTTGTCATACAAAAAGCTTATAGCAAGTTTATTGGATTATAATGAGGGGATGAAAAGTGGTTACCAAAATAATTTAATAATCACGTGTTTAGGTAGATTTTATTTTATTATATGGTGGTGTGTATTCGATTAAGCACAAAAATCCTTTTAAATAATCGTCTCGTATAAGTGCACAGTTTTATGAGGTCGAAATAATGGCTAATTTAGTCTATACTAAATTAGATATTATATATATCCGCATATTAAAAAAACCACTAACATTATAATGGTAGTCATTATTAGACAGTATGATATTTTTTCTGATTATAAAATGAATTTATTTAATGGAACTTGTGTGCACAAAGTGAAAATAGGATAAAAGTTTTAATAGAATTAAAATTTATGTTGGTTTCACCTATTTTTCCTAAAATACATACAAAAAAGCCAATTAATATTGGATATTTTCCCAAATTTATTACTGTAATAAATCTACTCCATATAATATACACTTAATATGTATATTTTATCGGAAATATACAGTATTTATCGACAACAATATTTAAATATGGATATTAGGTAATAAAAAAGATCACGTTCTACATGATTTTTTTTATCAAAAACTCATGTATATTTTTAAATATTAAATACTGTAACATCTTTATTTAGTATAAACTGATGTACTTATTAATCTAATCAGTGTCTGTGATTTAAAGAATTTTAGGTCAAATTCTGAGTTTATATCCTTGCACCTGAAGTCATATTAAAAAAACTATTAATAATCCCTAAATTAATTGTTATATGTAAGTGGTTGGCTGTAATTCGGAATTGGTCAATATGTAATGATATATTTGACTAAAATTGATTAATGTCCGAATTACTGATGATGCATGGATACATTCGACACCATAACTGGAGAATGCGTGAATTACGAATTAACGCGTTTAAATGGAAACCGTTTGAATAATTTAGTTATAATTACCAACAAAAACGAAATTTCATATACCAATATTGACCTTCTAAATGTAAGCTGCTGTGTAAAAATGTGGAAACTTTTACAGAAATTTAGTTTAGTTTCGTTTATTTTACATAAAATGTAAACAATATACGATATCAATGTTTTGATTACATTATTTTCGTTTCTGTGGCATTAATACTGTTGGAAAATAAATTTTTATTTAAATAAATATGGAATTATGAATCAATAGTCATTAAAAAATGAGCTATATTTCCATTTGCGTACAATTTTTCAAGTACACGTAATTTATTTCAATTGGATCTTGAAATAATAGGTTGATTATGTCTATATTGTCATATTAATGTTATCATGCCATTAGTATTAAGATTTTTATCCTCTTAAATACCATTTTATAACCAGATATGTCGTACGAGATATGAAAGATTAACAATGATTAATTATTAGATTAAATAAAAAAATTCTGTTCAAATATTTTATATCGGATTTTGGTTTTATCCTAAAAAAGGACATTTATTCAATTTTGTTTTATTGATAAAAACGTTGACCTATAATAATATCCATGTACATATTTCTTTTGTAATCATTCGCCTTGAATTTTTGTATAAATTTAAATAAATTAAAATTATGGTACCTGTATAAGTAATGATTTAAAGTAGCACGTGTGTAAATAACTAAATGTTTTATTCCATTAGTAAAAAAATACTTAGATTTTGCTGTAAATATGGCAACAATAAAAAATAGCATTAACACAAATGAAACAGTTTTATGGTTTCCTGCGAATATAATAGAAATGAAATTAATAAAAATTTACGTTTGAAAATTCAAACATTTATTCGTAACTAAATTTTGCCAGACATGTATTTATCTAGCTAAATAAGTTTATGTTATTATTTAATTAATAAAGTTAAACTAGATATAATTTGTTTATCAACTCACTTAATTTCCATAAAACCGCATTGTTAAAGCAATATCTTTCGATAATGATAAATTTTGCCAATAATTGGCACAAAGCGTACTTGAAGCTTATAACCTTTTAGCGCTAAACGATGTGGAATAAAATTATTTTGAATACCTTCGAAATCCTTTTCGTCGAAAGACAGTTTATGTTTTTCTGCTCCTGGATCCTTGGATGCTTCATCGTCTGCAACGGCAGCATGTGGATCCATTTCAATTCAGATCTGTGAAAATGAACAAGAAAAATCCAGTTTAAAATGCATCCTGGTGTGATTGAATCGTCAAATGCATTCAATCGCAAATATAAATATTAAAGTGGAAGTGGAACTTTAATATTCATTTGAATTGGTAATTTTTTTTGTTAATGTTAATAGACTGTGTCTATTAAATAAATTATTATGGAAATATGAGTAAAGGTATTCAAGTTATCTTGTCAATTCTGGTTAAATCTGGCCATTTCTTGTCGTTGCTATACAACACTTTATTTTTAATTATCAAGCATTCAAACGTGATAAACATGTGCTAAATAATATCATTGTTAGAAACTATAAATATGTGTGAAAAATAAATATGCATAATTAATTTCACGATGTTATTTCATTTTATTGTCGTTAAACATTTCTAAATTCTATACATGTTTACTACAAAATTTTCCTTTAATTTCGTTTTCCATAATTGCACCTCCATTGAAATGGATACATAAAAAATACTTGTGGAGAGTGATTGGAAGAAGAGAGAAGTGTTTTCCATGGAATAAGATGTCATCCTTTATTTATCCTGGATAAATGTCTTGACGATGACTCGTGTGCAATTGTGCCATCATGTCTTGTATTGTATTGTAGGTTGGACTTTAATATATTCGAATCAATAAATCAATTCGATTTGGTGTTGCTTTTTATATGACCTCTTCAGTCTTCTATTTATCTTTCATTTTAAGTGCAATCGCTTTTTTATGGCTTTAAAGTGTGTGTTGTATAAGAAATGATAAAATTGGATTTGGAAATAATAGTTGGACAAGTGATTTTTAAAAGTTTTGCGTCAATAATGCAAAGTTGCTGTTTTATAATCTTATTTTCCTGCAAATGGTTAATGTAAAAGTTTTATACAAACAGAGAAATTGCTATTGAAACGTGGAAAACTGATTATAAAAGATAAAATTTTCAGGATTTATTATTATAACTGCTTATATGCGTATATATTTAAAACAACAAAAATAACATTATGTTTTATTATAAAGTTTTAAAAGTTTCGTTTGGCTATTTATAATGAGACTTTTATAAAAAGTTACTGGCCGAATAATGAAAACAAAACAAGCTAAATTAATATACTTAAGTAGTTTATTCAAAAAAATAATTACATATTATAACGTATTTAGTGAATTAAATTACTTTTTGGCAATCCACACTGAAAGTTTTTCAGTTTTCTTATTTGGATTAAATATATTTGTACATTTTTACCCTCAAGATCAAATCGGTTTTCCACCGATAAGGTAATGTTGTTTTTGTAAACAACAAAATTTGTTCGACTGCGATTAATACCATTCGTTAATAATATGGTACAACGTCCCATGAGAATCAGTTATTTTTCCATTATTGTTTTTCCGGAAAAATATGTGAAATATTCATAAAATATGGATTTTATATTGATTTTGATTTTTTTTAATTTAGATTCTGACTGTAATATCATTATTAATTTTATCTAAAAATCCTTATATATTATATAATATAATTATACCCATTAGTTGAATATTATAAGTTAATTCTATTATACGAAACATGACCATGAAAAACATAAAATTGTTTCTATTAAAATAAAATTTATACAATATTTTCTTGTACTTGTAATTACAATATTGCAGAGAATTATTTTACGTAGCCAGTTTCCACTAGATTTTTCTGAAATTTGTAGTTATTAAAACTTACCAAACAGTTTTGAAACAATTTTTATTCAAAATAAACGTAATATATTTTAACTTTAAATAACCCATATGTTTTGTGGGAAATGCGTAGGAATCAAGTTATAATTAAAATAATCTTCGCACTTTGACAAATTTTAAAAGAACTAAATTATACTTAAGTCGAATATAAATTGTTTCCGTCGTGGTTTCCGTAAAATCATATCCTAAATCTGAATTATTATACACTAAAATGATAATGGACTTAAATTTCCTTCATAAAAAGCGCAATTGCACCCACATTTTGTGAAAAATTTAAAATGCAGTTGATTTTAAAGAGGTTTTACCTTAGCAATTTTTCTATTGATAAATTTTCACATTTCAAAGAAATACTCTCTTTGCAGTATAATTAGCAACAAATATTTATTTGTCCTATATACCAACTCATAGAAATATGACGTTAATGGTATAATTAGCAGTTTATTTATCGGTTCTGTACAAACACAGTGTTATATATTGACAAGATTTTATTGGCCAGTATTTCATTGTTAACTCTCATATTATTTTGAACGGAATTTTTTCTGACACATTTTGGCACAAATTGCCATTTCATATTCATATTAAATAAAACTGACTAATGGTCAACAAAATTTGTATTAACAGTGAGTAATTTACGTTTAAGTGCACTTTAGAGCTACGTGATATGTTTGATAAATATTTGGGATAATGTGGCCGATAATGTAATTACTTATGATAATTGACTGAAGAAGTTGAAGCTCAACTTTAAGGTCTGATAAACCGTAGAATATTCGAATTATGTATACTAGGGGTAAACTTTTGAACAACTTTAACATTTTGGATAAAATGTAGCTTTTATTGACGATTTATTTTTTTTTGGTTTGTTTCTAACGCTACAATTTCAAAAATACTACGTTATAACGCCTCGTTATTTGTTGCAATAAAACGGCTGTACTGAAATATTATTGTTATGTTTTGTATAGAAATGTGACAAAAATGATAAAATGTAACTGCATAAATGCATATAAACATTCTTTTGAGTAATTTATTATTCAGAAAGCATTTTAATCAAATTGACGTTTGTTAATTCGTGTTTATTATTCACTTGAAACAATTTTTACATTTATTTGTATGTTTTTTGATTGTTGTTAATTGTATTAAAAATAACTTAATTAAATCATGCCAATAAACGACATGATTTTATATTATTCTAGCAAGAACTAGTTTAAAGCAGTAAAATAGATAAATTTTCAAAATTTCCAATTCATTAATTTTAATCTTATGTATTAGTCTGAAAAGTTCAAGAATGTAAATTATAAAATGAGTGAAAATTATTCGGGGAAAACTTAAAATTGCTTTCATATTTCAGTTGGTTATTAAATCATTTTCTCGAGACGTAATAATAATAGAAAATGCAATTTATATCCATCTACAATTTCAGGTGATATTCCTTGATTGTGGAAAATCGATTTAACTAAACCGGTTGGTTGACAATAATAACGAAAATAAAATTATGGGTTTTACAAAGTTCAACTTGAACTTTATAAAATATGCTAATTTACAAACAATTCATCAAAAACAAAGCTTAAGAGAACGACAAGTGTAAATGATTAATTTAAATAAGATACATGTCTGAAATGTTCACTATCAAATCCATTTTGTTGGACCAACAAAGAAAATTTAATAATTTCGTAATTTTATAAACGATTTATCGGAAATATGTTGATTCTTTTGTAATAACTATCAATAAAAATTAGTGCATGGAATGTTATCTCAAAAAATAAAACTCTAATTTCATATATAATCAATTCAACTATAAAAATACTCAATAGAAATTAAAACTTATATATACCAGTTTGCAAATTAAATATTATTATTTATTTAAAATTGTTCACCAGCCACACAGTCTGATGTTTTCTTTATTTCTTATCAAATTTATAACAACTTAACGATTAAAATAAGGTCGTAAAGACAAAGAAAGTCAAAAAAAATTTACTTTTTCCAAACTTGTTGAATAAAACAGCAAATAAATTGCACTTAATTAAAGTTTCGTTGTCAAAAAGTAATTTACGACTACATTTAATCTAAACTCCTACCTGTGTATCGAGCTTTTAAATTTGATGTTTTCGCGTCACAACTTCGAAACTTCTTATTTTATGACACAAAAATTCGTTTCAATAAAGTTTCAAACAAAATTGGACAATTATACAGTCAATATGCAATAGTATATCTGCACTTGATATAATTTAAAAATATTTTATGACCCCGTATACCAAGTGAACTTGTTTACCGCACAACATAAACTAAAATGATAAACTCTAGGAAAACAGAAAATATAAGTATTCTGTATTATAGACGAGAGATAAAACTCTCGTTTTTAATATTAGTGTGTAAATTTCTGTATAAGTGTATTTGTTGTTTGTTTACATATTTTGCATTTATACACACTGTATATATTAATGTATTATTTACATAATATGTAATATAGTGGGGGGTCAGACACAAAATATTAATATAAATTAATGGGTATTTAAAAGAATCAGTGCAAATGGCCCCCAAACTAGTGGCCCTTTAATGATATTACCTTCGAACAGGTCGTCCTAATAAAAACGATTCTGTATTGTTGTTTATGATTCGTAAATTTATGCACAATACAGCATGATTTGCAATTTAAAATGATTTTTTGTGACCAAACTGCGTACAACCTTGACTTACTCACTTAGAAAGTTACATAATCCACCTTCAATATTGTCAGAATTCTCTGGTATATTAGTGAATTTGTAGATGAATATTAATATTGAATAAAATCTATTCAATTTTTCGGTAATCAGAGATATTTATGATGTAAAAAGATAATAAATGAACGTTTAATAATGTTTTATTATTACTTATTTTTATTGTTTACAACTTGTTTTGTTCATCTTAATTACATATATATGGAAATTTAATCGTTTTGAAAGCTATTTGTGTTTTAATCGCCCACACTTACCCGACTAAATCAATTGCCACACTTTTCCCTAATTACGAAAATTTGTGCATTAAGATTTGTTTAAATTTATTTTGAAATGATTCATTAAATATGAATTTTCAGATGGATTTTCTGGTTTTATTAAAAATAAATAACGATTAGATAAAATAATTTATATTTATTGCTCCTATAATAGTATAATGAATAATAAATCTTTACAATTCCGACTAATATCCATCATGTAACAAAATACAATGCAAGAATCAAGTACAAGTATGACGAAATTTATAATAAGTTTGATGATTTGTATCTTTTTATCATTTTATCGGTTATTGTCTGACTTTAATACTAATATCTAAATGGTGGTCTGATAAAATAGTGCAAAATAAGGGTTTACTTAATAGATATAAATTTTATTTAATTTTTCCAGCAACATTTTTGCAATTTTATTTTAGTTTTAAAATGTTGCGGAGAATGTTTTTATTATAAACATGATAAGTTGTTGGAAAAACTAAAATGAATTATTTAACAAAAAGTTATTGCATGGGTAAATTTATGTAATGTTACGTAATAAAATATAAACAAAAATAATGAAAACCATATAGAGTGATTCAACAGTTTCATTACTTTTAAATTGAAAAATTCATTGTATATTCGGTTAATAAGACCATAAGTTTATATTTATAAACAAAAAAATCATGTTGAGTTATTTTTATTTGTAAATAAAAACTGGTATAGTTTCTGACACAATTTTGAAAATTTGTTTAAAATATGTATCTCTTGCAGTTTTTCAAATAATTTTCAGCAAATTTTCATAAAATAACATTTTTCATTTATAATAATTTTTCTAATAGGTATTCCAACCTGAGGCGATAAAAAAGTTATTATCAGTTGAAGTACATACATATTTGCAAAAAGTCGCAATAATAAAAGTTTTAATAAACTTTTACCTGAAGGTAACTTATACCTTTTTTCAAAACGTACAATATAGTTTTGAATTATTTTGTATTCAGTTCGAACGTTCCAATTTTCCCTATAAAAAAGTCACCAGACATCCAGAAAAAAAACTTTTATTATTTAAAAACAATTTTCCCTTCAATTTCCATTTTAACATGAACTTTCACATTCATTTCACTATCATTATACTGATATGTCATAAATTTCGTTAGTTGTGATCTGCATACAAATATTTCCTCATCAACATACATTATATTCAACCCTCCAACATATAGATAATAACAATAATTTTCTTTTTATATGTATACTATTTAAAGGGCCTATATATGAATCAGCACGTCTTCAATATATTTTCTAATTTCATTAAGAATTATACATGAATATCTTCGTTGAACATGAGATGTGAAAATATTTCTAATAAGTATGTAGAATAAATCTTACTCCTAATATATTACACCTACGACTTGTTTATATAAAAGTCCAGCATCATCTTTTGCATGAATTGATTCGAAACCGAAATTCAAGGTAACCGTAACAGCTTGCCATTGGGATTATGCGGTATACAAACAATGGTTGGCAAGGGATTAAGTTGAAAGTATCGCGTTATGAATTTATTAAGTATAAAGGCTCGTTTCAACACCGGCGCATTCGCCATTATTTCAAAAAATTGCTCCACCAGTACACAAAAGGGCCCGTTATTTCAAACTAAATAAATTTTTTTAAGCCTCTCTTTTCAACAGTTGTTTAATAATTATTTTTCCCTTAATTTACTCCTTAATTATTCCTTCATATTTCAGATTTTCCTTAATTAAAAGGAAACTTTTGCACACCAACAAAAGAAAGGATCTATTTTTTTACACCACCATGTTTCGGTACAACTTCATCATGTTAAAATGTTGAAGCAATTTACCATCGGGGTGAGAATAATCGTGTGTCTAAATTTAGCATTAAAGCTCTATTTAGTTTGTGTAACACACTTAAATAGGAGCCTCACATTTCATTGAATTTATTACAGTTTTTGTGTGAGTTTAAAATATGGAACTCGTCTCTGTATTCTTCTATTTTTAAACTCATAGTTGTATTCATTTATTAGACAGTAATGGCAAAAAGTTTTCATCATTTCGTATTGTTAAATTTATATATGTATATGAAAGCGATGGCAGTAACTAAAGCGAAGATTAAAGTTTGCTTTTATTGCAATCAATAGAAATTAAGTTACCAACTAATTAACTAATATGTAATTTAAAAATGTTTCTAGGCATAATTAAATCAATTGTTTGAATAGTCTAACCTACTAAAAACAATAATGTGTAATAAAACCATTTATTAACTTACCTTTATGCCTTTCATGAACTTTGCCTTATTATACAAGAAAATTTCACCAGAATAAATATTGCTTTATCAAATTTGCTAACAATCTTATTTATTTGCTAAATTAATTTAAATAACAACAACAGTTTATTACATTTTAATAGATATATGTTTAAAAATTTAAATAAATAATAAATTTTCTATAATTAAGTTAAAAATATGAATATTTTTTAATATCACGTTTATAATATCGTATTCTATAAAAACAATTATAAATGAGCTTAATTAAACACTTTTTAGACATTCTATTTAAAAAAATGACTAAAATATCATAATTTTCTAATTAGTAATGTTAATAATTAGATATAGAGATTAATTTTTAAGAAAATTTAATGGAAGTAAAGAAAGAAGAGTTTTTAGAAAAGTTTTATTTTTTAAACGGAAACTTTATGTGAAGATATTCGTATTAGGTGCGATGACATGTTCACTGAAGGGCTGTAATTTCAAATACTGACCATATTTGGTGGTGTTTTGTGTTACCGGCAAATGGCATGCGCTATATATTGATCAAATTTTACAGGAAAACATAATCGCTTTTCCTAAATTCCCATCTTTGCCATTTGGTCCTTTTTACGTATTCTTCTATGTGGATCCTTTGTGGATTTATGCGAATTTGTTGCTGTAATTTCGACTATAAATAAATCTATTGTCAATTCATTCGTAAAAACAGAGAGAGGGAATTTTGTGACAAAAAGAACACCAAATAAGCAGTAAATAATTTTATTTTTAGCTCTCATCTACAAGATAAAAATATTTCATCCTTTTCACATATGCTGTACGTAACATTAATAATCGTTTTATTCCATTTTTCATTGCAACGTTTCATAACTTTTCCTTTTTCTGTTAAATATCCACGAGTACAACACAAAGTTGCACAATTTTGAACATTTAAACATCTTCGACCTCGAGTACCATCTCCTAGACAAAAGTTTGGGCTAGTTTCGGAATATACCAGCTCTTCAGTATAGGTGCCTGTACTCCTCTTCGGTATATTATTAGTTGCCGACGCAACGATGGCGCTATGATACCTTTCCTTCAAATTTTGTGCTATCACTTTGAATGGTTCCAACTGTTTGAAACAAATTCTCAACGAACATGATCCTGGAACCATATTTTTTTAAGTAAATTCGCTTCTTGTATCCACATTTTCGACTTACCAGATAGTCCGGCACACTTACATTTCACTTTAAAATTCTTTTGCACTGTCTTCATTCCAACCATCATGTTGTGTTTAGCCACCAAGTTGGTATCGTGCTTTTTCAATTGCAAAAACTTCGTTGTGAACTTTTTCGCATATCTTGTATTGTCACTGCAACCGCCCCATTTAAAACTGGGATTCATGTGAGCTTTTTTGTGAATGCCACAGCCACAAGCTGCCAAATTGCTGTTATGAGTGGCACAAGCACGGGCCACGGAATAATAAAGGCTGGAAGCGACTAAAGAATACATGTATGCAGTTTCGCGGTACATTTTTTTGAAAAATTTTGAAGCATTGCTGCAATTCCATGGCTCAAACCTTTTGGAAAACAAATGGATAATTTTTGACTTATTTTCGATAAAAACTTACATAAATTCCTTTTGGCAACTGCTAACTACTAATTCTTTGGTGCTAAGAAGAACATCAGCCAACCCTTCCTTTTTCAGACAAAGTCTATTTTGGTACTTGAGTCCTTTAAGCCATCTGCACTGATTTTTATCCAATGTAATGTATTTTTGGAAAAATCGCTGTACAATATTCGGTCTTCTAGTACTTTCTTTAGCATTAACAGTTCTTAAATATTTAACATCAATTTAAATGGTTTAAATTAGTTTTTTATAATTAAATAAGTACCTGTTAGTACCACCTTTTGCAATGTTAATTTTGAAACAGTGCCAAATGAGTAGAAAAAATAAAAAGATGATATGGTTTCGCTTGAATGTCATAACTATTACTAACGAGCATTATTTGCAATTCAAATTCAGATCTTAGAAATAAAGTCAATCATCAATAGTTAAATTAGTACCAAAGTATTGTTTAACAATACATGTCATCGTTTATTTTCACATCCTTTCACTCCCCTTGACTCTGACTTGTTAGAAAATTTAACGATCGAGAATATTTGGATACTGCATACTTAGTACATATCAACAAAATGTTTTATAGGTAATTAGCGTATGATTTATTGTGTAAATTGGAGATTCGTTGAAAGTAATGCAATATTATGCAATAATTATCAGATTTTTGAAAAAAAAGTAGGGAACACTTGGGTAGTACAAAATCGTGTGAATAATTTACGATTTGCTTAATTCTAACACTGATTCTTTCAAAGTTTTTGTCAAGAATGTTGAAGAATATAATAAATGTAACTAACTCTTTGAATAAATATTTAACTAAAAGTGGCTCTCTTGCCCAGTTTTGCCCTATATGCATTGTCCACACACAGTCTCTTAAACTATTGTAAATATCCCTATGTAAATATATGTTTTATGGATTGTTGTGTTTTATTCTGTTTACTGAATGTCACCACCTCACCTGTATGTTAAAGTGTGCAAACAAAAGGCATTGTTTAATTTTATTTAGACATTTTGGGTGACAGACTAAAAAAAGTGTATATATACCTATAATATTCTCTGTATTTGAACATTTTCAACACTATTGTTTTTCTGCTTATGTTATATGGTGAAAATTTTTGTGTAAATTTTGACAAGACATTTTTATAATAGGTTTAAATTAACAGACTTGGAAAAATAAACATGTATAGTAGGTATAACGTTTCTGTTTGAAAAGAATTCCAATATATCTAATTTTTCTAATTAATAGACTTTATTGTCTATTCATTAGATAATAACTATAATGTTTCGTTAAAAAAGGACAGTTATCTAATCTGTTTTTTTTTTGTTTAATTTCCAATCCTCTATATATTATCACTAATTAAGAGTTTTGATAATACGTAAAAGGTTGCCTGAACGGTATAAGACGATAAGCGATGATTAAAGTACAAAACTGAGACCACCCCTAACACATTGGGGGTTCCATATAAGCTTCTTAAACGGTTACTTTACCCAAAATACATCGCCCTCTTTTCATAATGTTTTACTATGCATGTAATTTCGTTTTCACAAATTTATCTTGCATTAAACGTATGTTTCGCAGAAGTACTTTATTATATTGAAACACAGGTACTTAAGATGTTAAAAAAAGTATATATATAGTGCTTTCTTTAAATAGATAATGGGGCATTATGTTGTTCAATGGTAATGTTAAGTATAATCTCTTTCAGTTATACTTAGTATTTAAAATCCGGTTAGATACTTATTTATTTATTGTTGAACGAACTTATAAATATTTTTTTCTTATTTTGTATAACATAAATTGCAGGGATTTTCTTAATTATTTATGATTTATGGGGAAAATGTAAACAAGGAAATCGTATTAAGGGTGTTAATGTGCTTTTGTTTAACCACATCGTTTGTAACGTGTAAAAATTGTATAAAATTGTTCTTATTTTATAGTGGAATAAATCGTTTTTGTACAAGAATGGTTTTTTAATATTTAAGTTTAAATTTTAGAAAAATGGTGAACGCGCCGATGTAAAAAATTAAACAATTTAATAATTCGTCAAAGCTGTAGCTGGTTTTTATGAATGCAAATACATTTTGCAAAACTCTTTCAAAAATTCCTAACAGTAAATATCCTTTTTGGAAGTCTTTCGTCTATTATCACATGTTTGTAGTTAAATGTATTCAATATTATAGAAGACTGTATACAACAAAAGCCAATAATCCTGTCTTGTATTTGATGGAAAATCAAGCATATAAATTGCAAGCTCTCTTAGACATCATTAGCATCATTGATCCTTTTTGCTCGGCCTAAAAATCTCTAAATTGCTTCAATTTAGTTGAACACAAAAGGCGATTTATTCTTTTAGATACACTTGTTGTAACATGAATATCGTCATTGGATCTATGAGGCGGCATGTTTTTCAATTTTGTATTCATTCTCATCATTTTTCATTCCACACATTCATAAATGCATGTCCCTTTTTGGTTCGTATAATTCCCGGATGAGCTGCTGCATTTCGCAAAAAATAGGTTCTCGTTTTAAAAAATTCAATTTATAAAAAATCCAACGTCCTTGTCCAGGAACGGTGGCCCACCCAAGACCTTGTGGTCAAGGTGGGGTGTAATGACCCCCCGGAGGGGGCCGCACCGGTGTGATATTCCTCACTTGCACTATTACTAATCATAGCCCTTGTAACCTGTCATTTGGCTATTGTTCCTGCATGTGTTGGCCTGCATAATTACTGGGCATTCCTGTGATGCCTTTGACTCACAAATACACATATAGAACAATATCGTGTCTTTTTGTCTGTTTGGTTCGGAAAAAATGCTTTCAGAATGATACGCTTTCAGATAATTGCAGGGGACTCTGTTTAATGGAGATTTATTATAAATAAATGTGTGGTTAGTGCTTTTTTTTGAAAACGTCCTTCACATATTATACCGTTCATGGGAATTTTGCGAATCTATACAGATATTAATAGAAAAAAGGTCGGCATTTTTGGCTATTCCTTCTTCAAATGGTATAATTTATTCATTAATGTACGAGATAACAAAAAATGGAAATAATAGAAACGCAAATTACTTAATACAAAGTTTATTTGCTTTTGTTGGTGATGTGAGCATTAAAATTACTTGATGATAGAAATTATTATATTTATAAATGTTTATATCTAAATGGAATATTACTGTAACTAATTCGGATGACCGTCAACAGATTTATTATTCATCGTCTGTATATTTTATTTTGCAATTTTAAACCTATTATTATTGTTTATATATTTAAGGATTTTTTGTGATATCAAAAGTTCCGCGAAAGAAATTAAAGCTCTCTAATTTGCACGAAGAATATGAATTTACGTTGTAAGACAATTTTTCGTCTTAATTTTAAAATAAATATACGTTAATAATAAAATGATTGTAAATGAAGTTATTTTTAATTTCATAAATTTATAGCTTTCATAATTAAAATTTTTAATTGAAATTAATTTCCTATACATCTAAAAATATAAAATTATAAAATATTTCATCAAGAATCATTAAATACATATTACAGCACACCTAAACATAAAACTTATTTATTGAATAGTAATAAATAAATTAAATTTTATATGGTTGGAGAGACGAGTATTTATAATATTTAAATCGTAAATAAGACACCATCTCGCCGAAGAAAAAATTAGTCTAGACGTTAAGTTAATAATAATATTTAAGAATTGATTAAATAGGTGTGTGTGTGGGGGTTATTGATGGTGTTTTAATTTTACAATTTTCACAAGCTTGCATACATAATTATATAAATTGAAAAATATATGTATACATATACACCATATAATAAAGTAACTCAAATAAATTAATTAGGTAATCCATAAAAGGTTAAAAGGTGTAGAAAAGGATGTATATAAAGTTATTAGCGACTGCTTGAGGAATTTTTAATCCGACGTTATATGGGACTTGTATAAGTGCAGCTGTTTTTCAAAATAAACTTAGCACTTGAAATATATATTGTCATGAAGGATGTCTTCCTGTCACTTGGGGGGTGACCAAACCCACTAACATATACCCAAATGCACCTTTTGTCACCTTTTTCAATATACATGCTATACAACAATACTGTTAAAAGGAAACACGCTGATTTTTGTGGCTTTTCAGTATTTTGTTGAAAACTTTTTTCTTATACAATTAATTATTGAAAAATGTATTTGATTTCTTAATTACGGACCTGGATGGCGTGTATTATGGTCGACTTGGCTGTCGGTATTTCAGTGTGTCGTTTTTGTTATAATCTTTTATCGGTATAGTTGTATGTGTAGAGATGATGATCTTTTCTCTTTGTGTTTGAATTCAGCTGCCGGTTATCTTTTTCTCTATATTTCGTCTTTTTAAACAGAAAAAGAAAAATATACTGACTCTGTACAACTTCATTGTCTTTTTATGATACGTAAACCACTAAACACAATAAATATTTAGACTATTTCCCCAAATAGAAAACTATATTATATTGGATGTTGTAATATGCATATTTTGTAATAAACAAAAACGTAGATATAATAAATTGAAAATATTTTCCACTTTATAACTGTTTATTACTTGAGAAACCTACTGTTATTATATAGTCATTGTACCTGTACGCAAGTATTAGGATGAAAATTTTGCTTTAAAAAGCAATTTATTATTCATTGACTAAGCAATAAGAGTGTATGACTGAGTTAAAAGAAATTTTATTACCGGAAAATGTTGTACTCTCTCACAGGTAATAATAAACACAGGTTGGTCGCTTTTGTCATGCAATAAAACACTTCTCGGAAATAATAATATTGATGGTTTTTCATTTTTTTCAACTATATTTGTTTCGTATTGCTTCAGAAGATAAGATAAGATGTGTTTTAATGCCACACACACGGTATTTTTTTGGTAATAGTTCGAATTTCCATCGAAACAATTACTTCTTGGTTTTAATTATAAATTCGATTTAATTATGACTTACTTTAGACCTCATAAATATTTAAATCGAACATGAACGTGTTAGTGTTAATTTTTTGCAGGCTGCATAAATAAAAGTTCAACTTTCAACATTGAAATAAAAGTTAATTGCATTGAAAAATTGCCAAGAAATACCAAATAAAAATAAATAAATAAAAATGTATACTAATTCCATTTGCAACGGCTAATTAGCCATGAAACAGGATATAATGGCAAGTAATAGGCCGAATAAAAAAGCCATCCACCATGTAAGAATAATTGATGCGCGCCCCTGTTTACTTAAAAGCTGTGAGAAATGTTGAAGAAATTTCAAAAGCTCAACTTTTTGATACATATAATCGTCAAATTAATCTGTTTGAATGGGTATGTAGTCAAATACAAAAAAAAATAAGACATCACAGAAATGTTTGAATGGAACGCAAACTTTGTCCCACTCTCTTTCATAGTTTTTCTCAATAGCGCAAAAAGGTCTACTGAAAAATCCAACAAAAGATCAAGTATTTATGTAGTTATGAGCACTAATAGTTGTATTCATTGTATTTAAAAGGTATCTGTTACTGAAGAGGAAAATATGTGTTTGAATGAGATGATGGTACATTATAATACACTCTCTCATGTATAGATAGCCATATCATGCCCATCTCTCTTCTCTTCACTTTAATCCTCTTCACATGTATATGCGTGTGAGCAAATGCTTTTTGAAAGAGAGACGATGAAAAAAATTAAAGCGACAGAACATTCAATTAGATACATTATATTGTAACATATACGTGGACAGGGACGGACTAAATACAACAAAAACCACTATATTATAAATTTCATTTCGTATTTTATTTAATAAATCATTTCTACAGTTATTGTATATAATTAATTAAAAACTGTTTTAAAAATATTGCCGCCACCAACAAAGTTCCACAAGTATTATTTGTATTTACTGTTCATCATGGGAACAGACGGTGGGCGTCGATTCCAAACTGAACAATTCCACAATAAGAAATGTATAACTCATTTAATATCACTGCAGGTTATCTTCGTAAGAAGATCTAAATTTAATATCAATACTGGCTTAAACAGCAATACTAGATTATACATTATTTCTTTTAGTTGTTGATGACTGTGTTGAGTAATGCTTAATCTTAATGATGATGATGAAGATTGTTTGCTTCGCATCTTTCCCACTGTATATAACTTTTATATATATAATAAATAAATCTTTAATTATATAATCATTTACAATCTAACTCAATTGTTTTTATATAATCGTGAAAAATAGTTAACGGTATTTATATTGGTTTGAAGTGCAACTTGTGTGGTTGTTCCACAGATTAAAATTATGGTAAATAATGTAAGTGTTAATGGGTGACGATTGAATTTGCAACAATGTTGCACGGATTATTGCAACAAGTTAAAATTGTGTCTTGTAATGCAACATGTTTTTGTACGGCAGACTTATCAAACTCTTCAATTAAAAAGTTTATCTTATTGCCAATAAATGTTTTAAATTCGAAAATCTCTAAATTTAATTCGAAAATCAAGTTAAAATTTCGTATCTAATTAAAATAACCGAATTTAACTCTCTTGTTGTTGTTTACAAATTTTTCGATAATGGTAGAAGCGCTTCTCAGCATCTCGAAAATATTAATCAATGTCAAAAAAACGCACATCCATCCACAATTCACAATCTTCGGACTCTTCAGAGTCCCTATTATTAAAAATAACAACATGAACTAGGGAATTTCTTTCACATATTTAATAAACGGCAAATATATATTCAATTATACAAAAATATATTAATAGGCACAAGTTTATTAATGTGTCGGCGTAAATGTATATATGCGTGTGGTCCGAAAAAAGGAGGCGGCGCCCTATTATGTTCACCTGATGATACAGATGTTACTTGCACACATATAAACAACCCAAAGAAGTGCGTCCATTATTTGTACCTTTTGGTACAATATACCTATATACATGTATGCTGTTACATGGGCGACCATTTTGACACCCCCTCAGTTGAAACCAACCCCCTCATTATTTATCCGAACAAATCTTTAACACGAATTGTCATTACACAATTATTAAGGTGATGGTATATAGAGAAGAAGAACCATTTACCTGCCTGTTTCTGCCTCTAAATTCCTAATTCGTTACAGCTCGCTGTGCGGCGGCCCTAATTTAATTAAATTACTAACATTGTAAAACAATGTTGTCCGAAAAATTCTCTTCTATATATATTTTATAATCGTTCACTTTCCAATAAGCCCAGCACGTTGTGACAGTTGAAAAGGGTTATTTCTATCAAGTCCATCAAAGTTTGATTAATTTTCAATGGTTGTTAGGAGACTGTGGTACATTATTATATTGTTTAAATAGATGGTATCCCTTCTTGGTCAAATCTGAACAATGTATAATATGAATGTTTGACAGAATCTGTGAAAAATTATCTGTGTGTGATTTAATATGTTCCACTGTGGATGTTGTTTATAATGACATTTACATGATGCTCGATTAAAATGTTTTAATATGATGAGTTTTATAGATGTGCCCACACACACGCCATCAAATACAATAATTTGTATGTTGTATGTATATTGGAATATATACATACCTATATGAACGAAAGAGGAACGAGAAGGGAATTTTTCTAATAAGATATAACTAATCTTGTTAACTTTTTAAACGGTTTGGGTATATTAATTTTTGAATTGTGACTTTTATTGCATTCGACTGTATCAGTGGGAACGATTTACATAAATAATTAAGAAAGAGAAAAGACAGGAAAATAATTATTGATAACAAATCGTTTCGTACTGAAAAACTGACTTGATTCATTTGTATTACAATTGGAAAAACGCACCTAAACAACATCATCATCAGTAGTTAAGTTTATACTAATTAGAAGTAACAATGTATTTCTCTTCGGATGCCAACAAGTGCATAAATTGTTGAATAATTTATGAAGTAGGTTGAGTTTTGTATAATAATAGTTTTGTAAAATGAAACAAGTATATACATATAGATATACTGACGAACGGATATTCATCATATAATTTAGTTAAATAAAAACAGTGCAAATATATAACTACTAAAACATATACACATATATATGCAATATGACACAATGTCATGTTTAACCATCTACCTTCATTATTTATATTATAGTATACAATACATAATTTATGTTAATTTATGTTAGTCATTAAGCGAGTTAAAGAAAACTTGAAGATATTTAACGTTTAACTGACACTGAGATAAATGAGCACACACATGTGCATATAAGTGAAAAAGGAAAAAAGAAAAATATTTTGCTTAAATATATTTCGAAATTCGGAGAGACGCAAGAAAAAATTTTAAGCGTACTTCCTTTCCAATATTTCTACAGCACAGGTAAATATGATATATAGAGCTGTTCAGTCCCTGATCTGTGTATCTGCATACGAATTGGTCCAGTGTATCATAAACATGCCCTTTTGTCAACACCTGGTTGAACATACCAGACAACAAAACAACAAAAAGCTCCACAATATAATAGAACATTTTCGAGATCGTAAAACAGTTTTGTTTATTGTATTTGTTCAATTTATAGTCTTCTTCTTCGGTGGCATGTCTGCAAGTCGAAATCTGAACGAAATTAACGTTCAATTTCATTCATGCACACACCATCCAACTCTATAGTCGGATGATTAAGTCCAAAAAAATTTCTTTATTAAGTCATTAAATAATATTTTCGTTCAAATATTATAATTTTTTCCCTTGCACCAATTTCCACATGTTTTTTTGTTCGTGCTGTATATAAGTTTCCATTCAGATTCAAGGTGCGTTTTCGTCACGGTTTCAGAACCATCCGAGTATTACTATATATATAAAAAGGGGAAGGGGCGCCACCCAAGCTGTATTCAAGACACCTTCATCAGAAGCGTGAATGGACCTTTTCGGCGCCAAGAATATTAACTGTGCCGATGGCATAGATGGTCCTTTGATCCAAGCCGATTCACACCCACTCCCGATCGGTGGTTGTGCTCCTCTCTCAGTATATATACATGTATTATACCTTTAACAGTTGTAATTTACCCTGGAAATATTTTTGGCTGCTGTTTGCTGCCGTTGATGGTGCTCCAACTTTACAGGGGGCCAACTGATACATGCCGAAGATAAGGGATTGCTTATCGCACTATTTGGGAAACTGTTTTGTCAGGGATTGTTTAAACAAACCTAACTAAATATGCGTTGAAACCGAGAAAAATTGCACTATGTTCCACAATTTTGTTACAGAATCAAAAACAGTTCAGAATATCAAATTATTTTTGTAATCTGCTCGCTCCACATTTCTAGGAAAGAGTCTATCCGACCTTGACAAGATGGCCTTAAACCTGAACTTAATTTATCCCACATGCAGTTCTCATTCACTCTAATACGCTTCTATATAAATATATGAGTATCATCGGTTAATTACTGTCAGTTTAATTCATTAAATTCAGAGAAAAAACGCAAGCCATCATAACTGCAAAGCATATATTATGTGGAATAAAAAAAGTTCCATCTTTGTATAGCAAGAACCATTCAATGAGAAATTAAGCTTTATATGAGCTTGCACTAAAAGAAAAAAGCTCTCCTTCCTATTATTAATCGTTATTTTCATAATAGTATTAAAATGTAAGATAAATTATATTTAAAAAAATTCTATGGCCACCAAGTAAGTGGCTTTATTAAAATAAGTAGTTGTATATAATGCGGTTTCACAGATCATTTTTTTTTTGGTGTGTGTTTGTTGTTTCATCGAATTCTTATATTCTTTGGATCAAAAGTATTTGATTTTACTCAAGTCATCCAAGATGACGTGCAATAAAGTTCTTTTAAATATTAATTCTAATATCTATACTGATGATAAATTAATTAGTTTTATGAAAATAATTTTTCATAGAATAAAAAAAATGATGGGTATATAGTTATATACCGATGAAATCCATTCATAAATTAAGCATAAAACCTTTTACGCATTAACATTTTAAATATTCATTCATGTTGTGAAAATGGTGACGAAATAATATCTCAATATATTGTCAAAACAAACTTATGATATTCCATCACATAAACACACATGTGTGTACGCGTATATTTACTTCCAACAGGATTTAAGTAAAGATGCATGTAAATTGATGTGCTCTCATGCTCACACTTAAGTGCATCATCCCGTTGGGGCCCAAACAAACACTTTAACAGATTTTGATGCTTATAAGTGGATCTGCTATCTGACTGTTCAGCACAAGAAGGTAGAAAGAACAAAAAAATATGTATGTCATGTAATTAAAGAGAGCGTTCGAATTTTATTTAAATTGCTATTTTTCATATACCCATGCATCTAGTATAATTCTTTTCCCACAGTTCTTGATTGAAAACTACGATAAAATAGTGATCTAACAATGGAATATAATGATTATAATAGAATTAATACAGGCTAAGCTAATAGACAAGATAAATATAGTAACTATCAATTACAATAGTGTGATAAGATCTGCGATTCTTGTTCTTAAGTGACTTGTTGATGTTGAAGAGTCAATTACGACGTGTAAAATTATGAATTTCTTATCAGCCGAAAGAACACTAAGTATTTTTATGAATTTGCGGTTTGGAGTGATTAAAAATTTGGAATGATTTCAAAAAGAGTTCACCCTGTGAATATTACGCAGGAAATCGTCGAATAATAAATAAGTGGCTGGCCGGAGGATCAATACAGAAACGGAGTGAAAAAAATTGGAATTCCTATAATTGTGGTGAGAGCGAATGAGTTAAAAGGAAATATTTGTGTATCATGAAAAAGGTTTAAAATCCCACCGTCGCAGACTCTGAATCCTTGGATGAAATGACAAACATGCCTACTGCAGCCTTTTCGGCGATATATGACCCAAATTTTTTAATAACCCACTATTTAGCAAGAAATACAACGTAAATAGTTACTAAATTTTTAAAGTACGGTTTCATTTTCACAAGAAACCTTTTTAAAGGAAACTGAAAAAAGGGATTTATTAAGGAACTTGGTCGAGCTTGCAGATATAAAAAGTGAAACAATTTTTCTTTTGTGTCATTCTGAGCATGTTATACGTTTTATTTAATTATAGAAATCCGTTGTATGGTAAAATTCTCTGAAATAATTTACGAGAATATAAAAGAAAAGCGTTTTCAATTATATAAATTACGTATGTTGTTGGAGCTACTATATGAAAACAGATCCACAATATTATACAGACAAATTACACATGGCCATTAATTTCACATAATGGGTCATATTAATACTGAAATTAATGCAGAAATAACATTAACATGATGTTTATTACCATTACAGACAAAATAAATGGATTCAACATAATTTATAATAAACTCGCGTACATTTAAGTTAAACTTCTTTATTTAATTTCCTGTTGTATATTAGTTTACGTTAATTTTCAGTTCTAATTTACCCTTAATTCATGTTCTACTATAATAATAACACAATTTATAAAAACCTATTTAAAAAAAGTGGTTTTTCATTATATGAAAATAAAAAGAGATGTTTGTTTAATAAAGCTCTCCAGTGGCGGAGCACAAATAAGTGACACAAAAGCGATGAAATTCTGCTCTGATGATGCTGTGTGCTGTATCCAGTCTAGGAGTAGTAGCCTGATCTTTATTTGGAGCAATGGCGGTGAATTTGATGCCAAGGGCACGTTGAAAAGGCGTACCATCGAAATGGTATTGGTTGCACCCCTTCACCAAAGGCGGAGTATAAAAGCACGTGCACATTGCACTCGCACGGCGGCTCTCACGTGCATTCATCAGTACTCTATAGTATAGTGTGGCTCGCACACAGTATCACAATAAAGGATACAGTGTGTGATGCTGCTGTGGGTGGTCACACACACAGGATCACAAACAATTTTCCCAAAACTCCTCCTCAACCATGAGATATCGTTCGGATTCGGTCAAGTTCGAACAGTGAACTGAGATCAACCCCCTACTCCACTTAAAGCACTAACTACTACTCGTCTAACCCCGAAAATAAAGTAAATATACTCGACTGGCTCCAGGTGATATTGTTTATTTTTTGCGTTGTTGTGACGACGGTGCTGTACGACGTCCGGGATTTTAATAATAATAGTGCGTATTAGAGACGTGGTGATTTAAAAAAAATTCTTTTTATGTTGGGGGAAGTATGATGATGAAGGTGACAGTGTCTTCTGTGATTGTTGTCCTTTTTGCTGTTACCACCACACGTACAGCTCTAGCCGGGGATGTTAATTCAAGGAGCAAGAATCGCGGCAAAGGATCCATGTGGTGGTGAGTTAAGCTTTTTTTCATAATACTCGTATACTATAGATGATTTAATAAAAATTCCAAGAAATCGCGGTGTTACAATTCTTTGTGTTTGGAAATTCCTCCTATATGTGTAATGAGTAATCAATGAATGCGAATTCCAATTAAATTCATGTATAATATTTATTCTGTGGGCCGTCGATCAATTGCGTCTCGCTCCCAAGTTGACAACATTTGATGGATAGCAGACTGACAACTCTTTACATGGGCACCACCAAGTCCTGTAAATCTCCAACCCGTCAACTTGTGTGCTTTGGATGTGACCGGATTTTAAATTGCAATCTTTTGTGAAATTTAGTCACTGCATTATACGTGTTATGATTACAAAACAATTTCGTATAAATAAAACGCACGTCCCGAAAAAAAATTAGACATTTCGATATATTGTATGAGTGATAAATTCGCGGAAATAGTGCGTAATTATTTTTTACTATATATCACATATTCAAATATGTTTGCATAACGTTTATTTTACATAAAATGTAAATATGTAAATTGTATGTAGGTACGGCTAAGTGGAGATAAAGCTCGGAGACATCAATAAGCGTATAAGACAGAAACCTGAATGTTCGCTTTACAATTCCGCATTTTTACACATTATATACACGTATACATAGTATTATAAATAGGCAAATATGTAAATGAATGTTTCAAGATGTACTGTAGTAGCGGTCAATTCTTTTCCCATTGTCACAAAATTTTTTTTATGTGTTAAATTAATGATCAAGCTCATTTCCGCAGGAAAACTAATATATATATACTATGAATTTTATTCAAATTTTTTTCAAAAAATATATAAAGAGTATTAATGGTTTAATTTTCTGTCGACATTTTTTAAATTAGCTTTGTGTTATTAAAGAAAAAGACTATTAACATTTAATAGCTGGCATTGATTAAAAAAATAATTAAAATCTTTCGATTTCTTATGATGAAATTACTTTTACGTTTTTTACAATTCTTCTTGCTTTGCACTTGTATTATATCTTACAATAAAAAGTGTAGACAATTTTTTCAAATTCATTGTTGTATATTTTAAAAAATCTAATTAATCCACCTTTCATATAATCACTTTCACTGTTTGTGAATCGAAGATGTTAACATTCTTCGACTAGAAATTCCATTTTCTATAAGAATTCGAGAAAACACTTCCGGTAAACTGTACAGATCAATCTTTTAGTAAATTTTTTACTTCAATCCTTCTAGATGGACACGAAAACATGCAGATAATCTGTTTGAATTGCTGACATTTTAAACATAGTGCTGTTGTTTGCATTTGAGTCAACAGCATTATGATGGAAATGTCGTCATTTCGAACAAGCAATCAACTATAATTAATTAAACGTGATACCGTTCTTAAATAGAATATAACATGGTGTAACGATGTGTTATGTTTTCACATGACACATCATTTGTCTGCCCAATTTCAGAATAATATTTCAGCTGTCCCATCCCAAAAAGCTACCTATATAACAAATATTAACGATGGAAACAAGGGGTTGATCGATTTTTCCAATTGACAACAACATTAGTTACACGTCCACACAACATATAATAAAAGATTAATTTACGTGGCTTGTTTTACAGGCGCGATTGACACAATCATTGAAAGTGATAAAAAACAGTTTATTACCAACAAGAGTACCATATAGTCAAGTGTTTATATATATATGGTGGAATTTGAAACGTTTAACACGTTTATCTGTATCTTAATTGCAAAAAGACAATAATATACTAAAAAATGATGTGAAGAATATGAAATGGGTGTGCGTATATATAGCGTGAGAACCAAACGGAAGATATAAAAAACGGCGGCGGCGGCATATAAGTGTTGTTTCGTTGATCATCATCTCACACACACACACACACAAACAGGCTGATGGTGATGCTGTTGGCTTATGGATGTGTTATCTATATAGTCGAGTGTGTGTTGTCATGGTCATACTTTAATCCCTTATCTTTAGATTCTTTCACTGAAGGTATGTCACTGTATGCGGCCTCAACCGACAAAAAATACACCATATATATGGACGCTGAACTAATATCTGTTGGAGTTTCTCACAAATGTTATATAATTTCTTTGTTGTTTTTTGTTGTACGAAATTTTCTCCAATAGAAATTCCACAGTGGCATTGTTTTTACATTTTAATTCCACTGTTTGTCATTTTGATGTCGTCTAGGATTTTATTCTGATCTCTTTATGCATGGATTTCCAAGAAATCGGGACTAATATCGTCCCTTATAATAAATATTTAAGTGTGTGTGTGTGGGAATTGACTATTATTTTGAATGTACTGAATTTTATCTCAAAGAAAGTAAAAAAATAAACCTGTCACACCGGGGCGAGTTCATTTCTTATATTATTGAAAGTTGTTTTATATTTGTATAGATGTATATATGGGTGAAAATTGTCGGTAAATAAGAAAAACTGTTTTGTTTGTATTTAACAAACAATACGAAAAAGAGTAAAGTATAAAATCAAACAAAAGTTTATCAGACGGAAAAATCAATAAAGTTTTATTTGTTTTATAAAGCAATTCATTTATGTGTGTGTTTTGTGTGCGTGTATAGACTTTTCTTCATTGAACACCAACATATTAATATTATACACTATAGACAGGTTTAACACCGCACAACATTATTTAAAAATACGTGAAACATTCATTATTTCATCGTGATAAAATAATATAGTTTATAAGTTTATATATATATGAAAATATTATATATAAAGAGATTAAAACAACTTCATAAACGTTCAATTTCATTGCATGCCTGAAATTGTTTTCTCATGGAGACGTTTTACGGCCGTCTTCTATATATATTTATATAAAAGAGGTTTGATGAAGGAGAAAATGGGCCATATAAAGTACATATGTATGGATTGACGACGAGAAAAGCATTTATTTACACATAAATAAAAATTTCATTTATTTT
>SSSI01004498.1:0-13502 GCA_004796505.1 Oryzaephilus surinamensis | reverse complement strand
AATGAAAATATCTATTGTTAAAAAAATGTATCACGAAAAGATATCTTTCAAGAACAAATTTATTATTTTTATACCACAAAACGAAACATCTATAAAACTGTATTATTTATGACAAATTCTTTATACGTTCTTTTATACTTGGGTATTATATAGGAAGAAAAGCAGATCACATGCTAAGAAAAACTTAAATTCGAGGTTTTCTTTTTACAATATGTTTGTCGAAATAAATAAAGTTAATTTATTTTTTAAAATACATTGAACATATTTGTAAAACAGTGCATGTCCACACTATTTAAAGCTGCATTTATAAATTGTCTGTGTCCATAATAAAAATTGCTCACAAAGCTAATATTCACATACAAATAGTGGGTATTGTTAGATATAGAATCACATATTCTTCTCATAAACTTTAATAATTTTAAACGTGCTGCACCTCAGCTGTTTCTAAATTGCATATTTTTGTAATTTTGCCACCCACACATTGGTCCATTGCACAATAAAATGGTATATATGTATAATATAGCACACCACGAAGAAGCTGGCCCCAACGAAGTGTCCATGTTCAATCTTCGATACTTTCCCAATAAAACGTTATATAAGTGAGGGACGTAGACTGAATCACTACGATTTCATACATATTACATGAGCGCTTCAATATCAACTGCTTTATCATTTTATAATACGAATGAGAAGAATTTTCTTGTGTTCATGAGATCATACGTGGGAAAGGTTTACAGATCACCACTCTATTTTCCGCTTCTTACTTTATTTTAAAGATTATGTGAAATGAAAATAACACATTTCTCGTTTAGGTAGTAAACAAGATTTTAAAACGTCCATATATATTTTAATATAAAAGTGCATCATCGTTTTATACTTAATAATATTACCTTCAATTTATTTCACCTCAATTCAATTATTGTTATTTGATTATTATTCCGTCATATCTTTTTAAATTATATTAAAATTCACTAGGTTTTCGTATTACTGCATCAGGTAGAAAATAAAATTTGATTTAGATGTTTTTAAGTTGGTACTGAAAATGTTTACTAAAAGCTCGAATTGAAGAAAATCGAGAAGTTGTTTACAACTCTGGAAGAATGTATTACATATTACATTAACTTTAATTAAACAAGCGTAAAACATTTTATATATACGGGAATTATCAGGTGAACAACAAATTACACAAAGTTTCGCTTTTTATAATCACGAACTTGTATAATATCCGTTTTATATTTGTTTTTAATTTTAAATTCTTAAGTCGTGTATATATGAAAAATTGAATGAAATTCATCTTTGAACTTGTTTTTCTAACAAAGCCTTATACACAACGTTTGTTATATATATGTTATGTACATATTGGTTCAAACTGTACAAGAAATAAAATTTATTTCTGTAAGATAAAAACAAACTGTCGACTAAATAAGGAGCAAAAACAAAATGTTTGATGGAAAAAAGTCTAAAAATACTAACGATCAAGTGAGGGTTTATTTTTATTATCCTGGTTATTGATGAATAAGTCACATTGGATCTCTGACATATTTTCGTTACACTGAAAAAGATATAGAAAAAGATAAACACATATATTTTTTCATTATGTACGTTTCTTCTTTTCTATCCGACTGTGTGTATATTTATTTAGTAATTCTTCTGTTAACTAAACATCAAAGGATGTAGAAAATTGATTAATTAATAAAATTATTACATTACGAAAATGTTATTAAACCAAACTTGAATGTATTTTTATTTTTTAAAAATAATACTCTTCAACATTTTATATTTTACTGCAAAGTTATTATGTACATACTTTTTTACAAAATTTCTCATTAAGTCTTTGAATTTATGGAGTTTGTTGTTACAACTCACATAAAATCTTATACAAATATAAAAAGTTCTAATTGCAAAAGTAATTTTTATAACTTGTTGATATTTATTTCTTTTTCGGTCAAAGTTGTGGTTAAAAACGTTGGTGTATTAATAATTTAACTATGTAATTAAAAATGAAATTGTTCCAATATGACAATAATAAACGTGAAATTAAAACTATTACTTGAATCAAATTGGACAACGTGAAATCTGTGGGTATTTTCCAGCCAATCTACTTATTTATTCAAGTCAGATGCCATCTCAGAAGAAACCAAGATAAATTTAATATAATCAGCTCAAAGCATGGCTTGGGAACTCTACACTGGCGGCTCCTTACAAGACTTTATTATATCTTTATAAATCTTGTGTAACAATTTTCCCTTAAATATATTACATTACTCATGAGCACATTTTAGGCTTATTATCTAGCAACGATGTCTCGTGTAAAATAAATTTCCAAATTCGTATCCACCCCCCTGTTAACCAACCATATTTATTATGGACCATTTATTCATTACAAGTAGTAGCGATCATTTATTTTATTTATAAGCAAATTTTAATTGTCAATTTCGTTAAAATATGGTAAAATAAACATGAATGAAATAATAATAGTAGCATTTATACAACAATTAAATTCGTAGTGAAAGATCATAAAAATAGAAATAAAAATAGAAAAACCAATGTTTTGTTAATTAGGTTCCCAAGTCACAACACAGTATTTTTCTATGATACGACCATAAAACTTCCCCTTTTATCTTCTAATATATCTCCAAGAAATTCGAAAATAATTGGTTTTTATACGGAGGGCAAGAAAATTGCTGAAGAGGCCATTAATTAACCATTCTCCAATTTGTTCTCAATTCTCTATTTAATTAAATATACTTAATGGTGCACTTTATAAGGTATGAGTTGAAAAATATGGGCCAACAAGCTAATTTTTTCTAGTATATTTTCAATTGTTAGAAAGAGCGTAATCATTATTACTCTTTTTAAATTCTTATCCGTATAATTTCATTTCCCTTCGATAAAATTATTACCCTTGCCCCGACCGAACTGAATCCTAATTTCCTTAATCTACGAATGAGTTATTTTAATGTTTTTGCTAATGGTGGTTTGTACTTAACAGAAGTTTGGTGTCGATCATTATCGGGTAGTGAGTAGATAGCTATAGCCTGGCTTCACTATGCTAATGGCGTTAACTAAACCATAAACAACCGCCAAACTCAACATAATAGCTTATACATTAAACATGGAATGATACAAGTTTATTTGCATAAGATGTACGAAAGATTTTGTTGGCTTTATAAACAAAACATTCAATTCAAACTTAATACATATAATATATATATAGATCTTTCTTCACTGTTTCATGTTATGAAATCATTCTATATATGTGGAGAATTTTAATGCACCCATACAAATTTAATTATATATTGTGTTTTCATTATTTAACGATCCAATAAATTTAATCAATTTTAATTTGATATGTAGGGGAAAGTTGGCTAAATAGCAGCTCTCAGCAGTTTTAACGGGTTTAATGTAAAGTAAACATAGAAAATCAAAAAATACGTATTGTTTTTGTGAGTATATGTTAATTGACCCCCGAAAATGTGATTTTAGGACACTTTCCTTTAACAACTTTAAAATACACAAAACGTAAAATCAGTATTCATCGCAGCATCAAAGAACCTAAATATATATATGTAAGTATATATATTTGCGACGACATAGAACTTCAATGAATGTTTTGCTTTAACAGGTTTCAAAATACTTTTCGTTTATTTTTGTGTTGAGACAACTTGTACTATTTGACGTGTTAAAGGCAGATGACATTATGATTGACGACCAAGATTAAAAAGAATTTTTTGTTTTCCATAAGGGAGACCGTTTAGTTTGATTTTTAGTGGTGATAAAAGGATCGGTTGGTTTTAAAATAGATATTATTAGTCAGTTGTCACAAGAATAAAGCAACATGACATTCTTCAAGATGAAAACACAAGTGTGAAATATATATACATGGGGGATATATAAGTGTTTGAAAAAAAAATATGACAACAAATGTGTTGTTATTAATAATAAAATTATATTTATAGGAACATATTTTGAAATGCTTTGCGCTGAACTATTGAATATTATTATATTCTAGAAATGCATAAATTAAACATATATAAAGGTTTATTGTGTGTAAAATAGCCTTATAACAATGAGGGTGAGTTCGTGACAATTTTAAATTTAATTGCTTATATACGGGGAACAGTGTTATCAATATTACGTATAAAACGTAAAATATAGTGTCCCGAGTCTCGCAAACTTAACAGTTTGAAATAGCCGTAGCCATGAAATCAACCTTTACATTCGCTCTAAATAGGGTTGAAAATGAAAATCGAGGAAAATAAAAATGTCATGCTGTTATCAAATTATGAATCATTATGAAAGAGGTCTCAGATCCCTGCTGTAATTATAGAAGGGAGGTGATTGCACCCTAGTTGTGCTTCAATGCTGCAATCCGTGAATACACTCTCTTCCCCTTTCATTTGCACGGCTTTAGTTAAAAGCGATTTGAATTGTGATTTTTCGTGGTTGGGTTATAGTCATTAGTGACTCGTTGGTTCGTTTTTATACACACAAAAAAAAATCTAATTCACTTCTGATTACTAATTTTTATTTTCAACTTAATTAAAAAAAATATTTTTTAATGAAATTTCACAAGAAACTTTTATAGTTAAATAAAATCAAAAAGTATATGTATTTTATTCTTCTTATCAGTTTCTAAACTAAAAACGTTTTATAATTATTGTTATAATCGTACACTGTACATGAAACGTGAATATGAATAATTAACTATAATTATAATATTTTAATGTAAACTTTTCAGTTCACGAGTTGACAATGGTAAATATTAAAGCTCATTTGTAGTACAACGTACTTGTACACAAACACTTGAAAATATTTTAAAGAGGGTTGTACAGATGTGTACTTTTTTCTATAATAATACAATACATATATACGAGTATATGTACACGTTCTCAACAATTCAATTCCAACGATTTTATACTTTGTGTTTAAAATAAAATCCATTTTATAACTATAGCTACTTGGTCGATTTGAAGAGGGGTATTATTTAATAGCAAGACTTTTAGTCCTGAAATTATCCAGTATTATAGGATTGGTGCAGTATACGGGTGTATTAATCATTTGTAATAAATGAAACTGGGCTTTTTTTTCCTTAACAAAAATCCACTAAGTTGTTCATCGTGGGCTGAATGAAATAAATCATTCGAAACGGAAGTATAGAGAAAATGTTCGAAAATACATGTAATTTCCATTAGAACAAATAGGAATGAGTTTGAGTTTGAAAATGATGTATTATCGTATCAAATATTTAAGTAACAACATATAACTTTTATGTGAATTGTAACATATTTGCAGTTTTGAAAAGAGTGTAATAAATTTTAAAATTGTACTCTATATACAGCATGTAAGTTACAAATTTCTTTACAGACATATTCTTTTTAAAAAATAAAGAAATTTACATTTACCTCTTGGTTGTAACGTGCATATACCTACTATATAAAGTATAGAAGAATTCTCGGAAGAATTATTGATATTTCACAAAGGAATTGAACTTTTAGCTGAGTTTTAAACGTAAAATATTGTATATATTATTTATTAGTTTACAATAATGTTGATTTTTCTTAACGTACACATCTTTTACAATAAACATCCAGAATTTTATGAAAATAATTTTCCATTGCTTTATTTTTTAACAAAACAACTTCAAATCTTTATATCCATTTTAAATATAACTTGTACTTTATTTTATATATTCGTATAAAATGAAAATTTCATTTGTGCATATGTACATTTATTTGACTAAAATGAGATGATCTTCAAATAAATTGACACAAATAAGCACGTACATGGTATTAAATAAGATACATAACATTCCTTCAGGATAGTGCAACATTATTTACATGCCATTATTGTTTTCAATTAATTTCATAATCTACTCTATTGTTTCAGTAATTATTCAGTTTCTAACTATATACTATGAAATTCGAATATGTATAGACATATATGTATAGGAACAATAGAATTAACAGTAATTATAATTATAACATAACATGTATTTCGGTATTTTTACTCGTATTAATCAAATATTACAATACTACATATTCTATTTACCATTATAAAATATTGATCTAATTAAATACACATAATTATATATGTTTTATACCTATTATTTGCTCGTTACGTACATTAAAATGAATTTCAAAACAGTAATATAAAATAATCTCATTGCATTCGTTAAACAATTGTTCCTCATTGACAAAAATCATTCTTGTGCGTAATAAAATAACATAATATTAATAACAAAATTGGCAGTAGCCTCAAAACAGGATATAATATACGACACAAAATCAATTTCTGTTATTGTATCGTCCGATTATGAACCATTGATCTGAATGAGGCATTCAAAAGTGTCTAGGCATGGTCTAGTAAACAAATAAAAGCTCTAATTAAAGCGTTTAATGAAATAAGAGATTTGTTTAACAATAAAGTTTGCCTGAACAGTTTCAGTGTTGAACTCTCGACCTCTTATTTCCCAAGGGCGGGTGCTTTTGCATATTGCATTTACTGTCACAAATGGATAAAGTTATTATTACAACTGTAACAAATTAATCCTTTGGCACTCTATTCACAGCCTAAACTACTAGTGTTTTCAGCCATTTTATATCAATACATTATTTTCAAAACAGTAACAGTCCCAACGTATTTACTGAAATAACATTCATTCTAAATAGTAATTGCAGTTTCAATTTATTGCCAAATGTTTATATTGCACATGGAATTTGGCCCCAATCCATATACATATAATATAGATATATAATATAGAAACGACTAAAAATGTGTATTAGAACGAGTCGCTACTGATTGCAGTTTCCCATGTAAAGTCAATCAATGTATTTGAGTTCAAGCTAGTATAAACACGGTCGAATGATCTCGCTTTTTTCCATATTTTTTTTTTATTTTGAGCAAATGACTAACACAGTATGCGTGAAGTTTTTATTAAAGCATTACGCATTATGTTTTATAAACGGTTTATTAAGTTTTTTTATAATAATTCTCTAATCTCTTCATGCATAATTGATTTAGGTGTAAATGGACTCTAATCTAGTCGTATACAGCATAAATAAGAACGTTGTAAACAACACTAATTCTCCTAATTACGTATTGGTTCAATAAAAGTGTCAAGTCTTGAATTTTTTTCAAATTTAATCAGAACATAATCTGTGGACAATATTTTTATATAATATATGTTTATTTTGCCATTATTTATCCGATAATTGTGCGTTTCGAAGGTCAAATAATATACAATTTTCATGATATTGAAAACGACTTGCATTATACCTTTAATAATACAACTATTTTATCTGTATAGAAGATTTTATGGGTGTAAAGCACGATTGGATTCGCTTCACTGTACGGTATATCATTTTCTTCTTGTAGAACAAAAAGTAAATTTAATTAGGGTATTCAATACTTTCTTTTAAGCCTTCATCTAATGGATAGTGGTATTATATCACGTTTCACGTTTTAAAACACTTTTTAATGTTATTGAATATAAATGCACGTTATGTGACTGGTAATATTGTTTTTCTTGTTTGTGATGGCCATGAACTTATTATGGTCCCTATTGTGTCCGCCATATATGCATCACCAGCCAGACGAAATACAACAAATAGATTTTTGATAAAAAAACACACCATTCATGTAGCATGTTTAAAGTTTTCTTGCCAACTGTATTATCTAATGTTATTGATAAATATTTACTCTGAGATGCGGTTTTAGAGAAAAATTGACGAAATCAAGTAAACATTCGTTTATACATATATTTTAGATGTAGTAGGTAGTAATACAAAAAATTGTGTTTATAAAATAGAATAGATAAGAAAATCAAATAACATTTTATATCACGGTTGTTTTTGAACTTGTTGAAGGAAATTAAACTGTCGTTCAATACATTAACTTTTAGTCAGTTGTATTAAAAAGCTCTTTAAAATACTCACTCTTTAATTAGATGGTAAATATTGGTGAAAAGGAAACAAAATTAATTAACAAAAAAATTTAGCTATAAAAAAATTTAATTATTTTCTACTTACGATTTGAAGCGAATCTGTAGTGGTTGGAAAAATGCTAAAAGCAAACATGTATAAAAGGTTTCAGCAAATTTTTAATGTTTGATAAATGAAATAAATGTGCTGTACATTGTTATAAAAAAGCTTAAGGAAAATGAATAAATGAAACAGTTTTATAATTCAATGACTTATGCATTTTATTAATTGTAATTATACTTATAAAACGCTACCAATTGTGAAATCATTATCAAGTTTAGCAGATAAACATCAAAGATGAGTAGCAATTTTCTTAATACTGCGAAAGACATGAAGAACACCATTTTGTCGGTATTAATTATATTTGAAATGCATTATTTATCAGATTAGTTGAAATGAAGCAGCACAATATCAGTTTAGTTTTCTATAAAAGGTTTCACATTAACTTACAGATTTAAATTAATTGAATATGAAATGAAATTTTAATTTAATTAGGATTATATGCTGACATACATGTTTGTATAAATATGAATAGACGCAAAATTTTCAAATAAGGTAATAATAGCATTATTGAAATCGATATATTTGCTGTTTTACAACGCTTTGACCATTTTTATATTTACATGATTATAACTTTTAGCTTAAAGTGAATAAATTTTTTTGTGGCAATCAAGATAAAAATATCATTAGCAATTTTCCACAGATCTATAATGCATTCATGCAAATCGAATCTCGTGCCTTTCTCTATCAATTTGCCTCTCCCATCTTACAATAACAAATTCCGTTTTACATTTCGTACTAAAGTAACATTATCTATTTTAGTTGGTGGAAAGCTGGTTGGTATTATTGTGCTTAGTGTAGTAGTTGGTATACGTGTAACAAAAAAATTAAGAAAATATCGTTTGTAACATTTTGCAATCGAAAAACGTAATCTGTTGTCGGTATTTCAATTAGAAAAAATTTTAATTGTTATGTATGACTGTAATTTTTCAAATTGCAGAAAAATTTTGTCGTGCCGATTGAAATCGGCATTTTTCATTTTACCTAATCAATATATTTCTCCAGTGTAGTATGCCTTGGGTACATAATACGTATATACGAGGGATTTTAAATGTATTATAACGTATAATAATGGCGTGACAGTAATTTTTTATTAGAATTTCAATGGGTGCAGTTAGCACATATTGGCACATTTGACACGATTTAATAATTACTTATATGCAGAGAAAAAAAATCTCAGTTGTAGTTTAATTTTCTATTATTTATGAACCATTTATCAATTGTATGTTTTATTTATTGGATTTTGTGTCCCTTTTCAGGTTTTATCATTTAATATTAAATAAAATTGAGGAACTCAGATTTCGTTTCACATGTTCTCGTATAACTACATTTCGGAAAGGTGCTGCCGTTTAATATGATCCAAAAATTCAACGAAATAAGTACGCAAGAAAACGTTGGAAAAATCATTCATATATAGTATAAAATGCAAATATTTATGATACATTTCTACATTTTAAATTGAATTTCCACTATATTTTATTTTGTTCACAAACAGTCCACGTAAACATTCACATACATTTATATAAATTCGCACACACATGCAACGATATAAAAACCAGTCGAGTAAACGATCCAAATTCAACAATATCTTGTTGCCAATATTGGAAGAAGCGTTCGACTTATCAGGGTGTTTTTGTTAGTATAGTCAGGGGGTTGTGGGGTGTGTACGAAACTGGGTATGGTATATCTGTTTGTATGTGTGAGTAAAGTGGATTGTAAAGTTGAAGGCACGATACAAACGATGACAGAAATAGTCCCAATCACAGGATTGCCCGCAAATTGTTTTCAAGATATCGCTGATTCCTAGCAATTTAGGCCAAGTGTTGCTGCAATATTTTAACTAGGTGGGATCTAAATGGTAGAGAAATGAGAGAAATTTTCTTCGTAAATGAGAAAATGGAATTAGCTTTACAGTAACTTTTTTTGCATCCCCCTGTTTATCCCACCATGAAATCGTTCGAGTGCAACTTTATTGATTTTTATATATATACTAAAACCAGATTGGAAGCGAAAATTACCATTTTTTTCCAGGAATTTCCAACAAATTCAGCTATAAAATAGTTTTTACAGGGTGATGAATATTTAAATTTAAAAAGATTTTCCATCAGCCGGGCATAAATAATCCATTAATAGAAAATTAATGTACATTTTTTTTAATAATACACTACCCTGTAATTATTTATTAGTTCTTTTTCAATACAAATACGCAGATTTATTTCTGAGCTCACTTTGAATATTTTTCTTACAACATCTAAAGGCATAACCAAACTGAATAAATAGAAGTATATATCCAGATACATTTAATATCATTAATCTTGTATTCAGCTTAAAAAGTGAAGTAATCTGTTTCGTAAATTTGACAGGACAAAACGGTTAGCAAAGCTTACATTGAAAATTATATATCATATTATTGCGGGTATAAATAAAATCAATTCTTTGTTATATTATGTACTTGTCTATAGAAATTAATGTGTCAAACGAGCTGTTCTATCTTGTGTACCATGAGTTCTGTTTTATTGTGAACGTTTTATTGAAAAATACTCTTTTAATCATGTGAAATTTTACAATTATTTAACGAAACAAAAACGCAAAGAACAAACAATTTTTTGATGTGAGAGTGCCTGTAAGAGAGCTTTGCTAATATACAGCACAATAAAAAAAAAATTAGAAATAAATGGAGCTTTTTCTCTTGTAATGGTTTTCATTGTGTATCTTTTATTATCAAATTTCAATATAACAGTATGTAGGGAGCCGTAATAAAAAGTATCAAGTGTTTACGCGTATCCCAGCTGACGCCTGTATGGAACATAAATCTAGTTCTTGGCTCGATTTTCGGTATTTCAGGAACATCAGCAGTTCATTGGCTGCTAATAATCCAATAAATCAGTTTAAATGGATCTTTTCACTATTAAAATGTTTAAAAGTTACTTTACAATTATTGATGCACTTGGATGATACGTTTTTGAAAAATATTTTATTACTAAGCAATTTTAAATTACCTACCGTGTATTTTCAGATATTATGCTTGAAAGAGAATAATAAAAACATCAATGTAGCTACTATATTTGTGCAGCGAAAATAAAAAAATCCATTTATTTACATGTTTCGATATATTCATGTTATTATCTTGTTAATGGCGTTTTGGAAAAATTTATTTTATTATTGTACAAATTTATATTACTTGCTGGTGTGCATAAATGAAGAAGTTTAGTTTTGAAATTCAAATGAAAATCCATAATCGTTTATTAAGTTTTTAAAAGAAATGTATAGTTTGTAATTTGCATATCTACTGCAATATTCAACGTACCATTTTTCATTCCCGGAATAAATACAACTTGAATATACATTTAGTTATTATGTATGTAATTACTGAATGGGGTTTTCTTTTTTTACCAACTTGGAAGGTAGATAATACATGTTTTTGTACATGCAGATTTTTATTGTTGTAGATAGAAACTAACACAAAACTTGAAAGTCTTACAAACCAACATAATTAATGTTAAATATGATTCTACCTTTAATTAATTTTACAAAGTTTCTTACAAAATTGACGCAAAATTTTACAGCCAGACCAATGTACTGAAATAATTTACATAGGAAAACTTAATTTACAGTTTAGAACTAATAATTGATTGAGTATTAGTTACATAGTAATCATTCGCCAATATGGAATCTCTATAATCAATTTGACAGCTGAATATATGGATGTACCTGTAAATACCTGTCACAATCATTTGTACATCCAATATGGCAAATGCAGATATGCAACTAAAATTATTTAATTTCCCAGAAAATGTAGTTTGTACAAAAGACTCATATATACTTGTACATAAATATATTTCTATATTAGATCCAGTTTCACTATTTTTCGTTAATTGAATTGGTTACATTGTAAAATAATTTGTAAAAGTATTTGCAACAAAGAGCTTAATTTCAAATCTTATAGCAACATAACAATAAAAAGCTATTTAGATGTAGATGTTGCAAATTTAAGCTAACACAAAATATTTGCTCAATAAAATGTAGTATTAAGTTTTCTCGTGACATGGAAAACAAGAATCTCAGTATAGTATATATATAAACTGTATCTCTAATACTACGAATTACTGTTGCTGTTGTTGTTTTTCGTTTGCATCTATCTGTACAACAATAAAAATAAACAATAGGGTGTTAAGAAGTTTAGTTTTAATTAACAAAAACAAAATTCCAATCTAATCAATACAAGTACTCAAATCTGTTGACATTATTATTGGGTTTTACAAGTGAAGAACGCCATTTTCAACATAAATAGAAATTTCCAATAGTATGACATATATAGATTTTATACCATACCATTTGAATTATTGTTTCTAGAATTTTGATAGTGCCACACTAATTTCTATGCGAAGATACAAGTCAGTGAGCATTTAGAGTGGCTGTTTTACTTTAATGTTTGTTTCGGATTTCTGTTTTTATAGCTTCCCTACTTTGTGTATTAGGAAGTAAAACATAATCAGATCGCCTTTCTGATTTAAATGCAAAATACTCCACCATAAACTTCTAACATATATATATGTATACAAAGAGACAAAGATCAATGACGACAAACAAAAACTGCACAAACAAAAAACAACAGAATATATACTCATTAATTTATATATTATTTGCTTAAAAGGCAATATATATACTTTGCTGAGATAAAATTACTGAAGCAATTCACATAATTGAAAATTATGCATTCAAAAGTACATACTTTTACAAGCATATGAAATATGTACTGATTGTATAAAAATAAATATTGTATGTGTTTTTAAGTACAGGAATACTTGTTTGTTTTACAAACATATTCAATTTGGTGCTATTTTTTTGTAAATAAGGTAAGTAAGCAATTTAATTAATTAAAAGTAAACTAGGTATGTGCAAGTATATTTGTTTAATAAAAAAGACAGAGTTCTTGTACTTCAATAATTTTATATGTACGCCAGTGCATTCACTATAAAAATGTTATTCTTTTATTATGTACGTACATTATAATTGAAATGTACCCAAGCAACACACTTTCGTTTATTACACGTATAAATTGCGCTTGAACCATCTCGTATAATATACGGAAAAATGTCCGCGACTTAGACGTTAATTTTACGTTTTTGAAATACGTATATGATACAAGTTTTAAACTGGTTTTTAAACGTATAAAAATTTGTATGATAAACGTTTATTATACGTGAAAAATGTTGGTTTATCAAACGCCTACAAAAATACAGTTTTTTTGGTTTATGATGAAACGCTTTTCTTCTGCGATAACCACATTTGTTTTTATCTTCTGGTACCCTATAATCACATCATTATTGCATTTAATTAGCGTACATACGTCACTGCAGTGTAGGCAACCCTCAAGTCTTCACGTTCCACGTCAGAACTCGATCACTTTTTTTCGGTCTGCCGGAGATTGGAATCGATCCTGAGTTGACGTATCCATTT